>JAJIBD010005144.1:0-111326 GCA_021461705.1 Cryptotis parvus | reverse complement strand
GCTTGGCATCAAAATCAAACCCCTGGGTGTGGGGCCGAAGGTGCCTTCTGCGGAAGAGACAGCTGCAGAGCTAAAGCATCAATATGCTCCGTGGGTCTGGTGCCACCAGCCAGAGAGCTCATGTTGTTTGCATGTCCAGTTTGGCAGGATGGATTTTTTTTTTTTTTTTTTTGGGTTACACTTTTTGGCGACGCTCAGGGTTTACTCCTGGCTCTGCACTCAGGAATTACTCCTGGCGGTGCTCGGGGGGACCATATGGGATGCTAGGGATCGAACCCAGGCCGGCATGGGCCGCCGTGCAAGGCAAACGCCCTACCCGCTGGGCTATTGCTCCGGCCCCTGCAGGATGGATTTTTGTCTTCTCTAATTTGAAACTGGGTTGAAAAAAATTCATGTGAATGTTTTTCCAAAGTTTGGAGTCAGACTTTTTTTTGTGTGTGCAAGTGGGTTATTTTAGGACCACATTTTATTGGTGGCTGTTTTGGAAAAAGTACTTTTTGCCTTTGCCTTCCCTGAAGTTCCTGGTGAAATTGACTCCACTGGACCCCTATACTTCATGGAGAGGACATGCTTTGCTTTTTAGATCACCTAGTTTGAACCCCAGTTCCCCTGTCTGAATTGGGAGAGCTGGCTAGGCCTTCCTGTGCTTCAGTGCCTGTCTCATAGAAAGCCTGAGAAAACCACTCAACATGCTCAGAAAAGCATTCAGCAAAAACAACAGTAAAACAGTGAAGCTGGGCCGGAGTGATAGCCCAGCAGGTAGGGCGCGTTGCCTTGCGCGTGGCCGGCCCATACCGGCCTGGGTTTGATCCCCGGCATCCCATTTGGTCCCCGAGCACTGCTAGGAGTAATTCCTGAGTGCAGAGCCAGGAGTAACCCCCTGAGCATCGCCGGGTGTGACCCAAAAAGCAAAAAAAAAAAAAAAACAAAAACAAAAAACTATGAAGCTAAGTGCTAACAGGTACTGTTTACTCTGAGCCAGACTCTATTCTAAATAAAATAACCCAGTTAACCCACTCAAGGGTCCTACGAGGTAGGCACTATTATTTTAATCATATTTTAGTTACTATTATTTTAATCATATTTTAATCATATTTTGGGCAGGGCAAAGGAGAATGTATCCTTGGGGTAAACAGAGTCGTGACGCAAAAAGCTTTACAGGTATTTTGAGTCAAGCTTGACCATGGTTCTCTGCTTCCAGTCTGATGACAGTAAGTGTTTCATCAGGACTGGTGGGATCTTGACCCCAATGTGTAGCGGGGCCAGTGGCACCCTTAGATGGTCATTTTCTTTTCAGTATGTTGTGAAATATTGTAAGTGTGTAAGCTGGGCTAAATTGATTTATGGACGGTAGTGCCTTGCCTGAAAGCTTTTGGAAAAAGAAGCACAAACATTCACTTCGATCACTTGACATCCCATTATTCATCAATTTGCTCGAGCGGGTGCCAGTAACATTTCCATTTGACCCTATCACGTGCCAGTGTAGCCCAATGGCATCTGGTTGCTTCAGGAATACGAAGAGCCTCAAACTGTTCGTTCAGGGTCTTGATGAAGAAGTCTGACCATCTTGTAGGTAGGCAGCCACGTGATCTTTTGACATCCTGTGGGGTCCAGTCAGTAACGGCTCTAGTCCAGCAGTCCTCTCCAAATCACATTACATGTCCAGCCCATCTGATTTTTGATGTCTTGGCAAACGAGACAGCCTCCTTGACTCTGGAATAGCGACACGGAGGTTGGAGCTCCGGATTCCTTCTTTCACTTGAGTGAGGCGTGATTTTCCAAGCATAGCTCTTTCAGTTCCTGTTTGGGAGACCGAATAGCATTCTCATCCTGCTTTCGTAGGGCCCAGGTCTCTGAGGCGTATGTTAATGCAGGAGAACGGTGGAGTTGAAGAGATGTGCCCGGAGCCAAAGGTTCTTTGTCTTTTTAGCTATTTCTTCGATGCTTTTGAAGGCATTCTATGCCGCTCTCTTCCCTGCAGCTCAGGTTTTAGGTCGTTCATCATGTTGACTTCTCGACCTAGGTACATGTAACTGCTGCATTCAGAGATGTTTGTTCTATTGAGAGTGAATGGGGCCTCTGGAACTAGTTCATTTTTCATAAACATAGTTTTGCTGAGATTCAGCTGTAGACCTATCTTTCCACATTCTCGGTCGAAGTCAGCCAGCATTTGTGCCGCTTGGCTAATTGATTTATGGATGGTAGTGCCTAGCCTGAAAGCTTTTGAACCAATAAGCACAAACTTAAGAACATTTGTTATTAACACCATGATTTATATATCTATTTGCAGTTGAGTTTCAGGCAAACAATATTCCAGCACCAATACTACCCCTCATGTCAGCTGCCCTCCAGAGAATCCCCAGGTTCATCTCCCATCTCCAGCCTGGCACCTTTGACAAACACAATTTGAAGCTTGGTTGTTGTTTGTCTCCCATACTTTCAGTGTTGTTGGGTCTGTGATTCAACTATACAGATACACCACACCTCTACACCACCGATGTACCCAATCCCCTGTCCCCAGCCCTTGTTACCTCCTGTATACCTCTTTTCCTTCCTCATCTTCTTTCTTTTCCTCTCTACTCCTTTCTCTACTCTAGGGTCAGGGATGTCTCACAGACATGGGGCAGAGCTGCTACTGGCTCTCCCTGTGCCCAGCCACCCACGAGGCACCTGGGAGGGATGGCGGTTTCTAGCCCTGGCCCGCCACCCCAGCAGAGCCTCACAACAAGCCAGTTGACACCCGACTCCATGCAGACCTCCATCTTCCACATCTGGACTTCCTCCTCGTCAGAACTCCACCCAGCAGACCAGCCTATCACAGCCCGGCTCATCAATAAATTCTGGATTTTAGATGACTACAAGAGTATGCTACTCGCACGGCAGAGCCTGGCAAGCTACCCGTGTCATATTTGATATGCCAAATACCAGTAAAAATTATAGACCTCATTCCCATGACGTGATGGAATGCTTTGAGGCTCTTTATGTTCCTGGAGCAAGCAGATGCCCTTGGGCTCAACTAGCATGAGACAGGACATATGGAGATGTTACTGGTGCCTGCTCGAGCAAACCGATGATGAACGGGAGGGAAGACAAGGTCAGGGGTGAACTAGGTATCTCCCTTTTATTTTTTATTTTTATTTTATTTTATTTTTTTAGTATTTTATTATACCACCATGAGATATACAATTACAAAGATGTTCATACGATGTTCATATTTGGGTTTCAGTCATACAGTGTTCCAGCACCCATCCCCTCCACCAGTGCCCATTTCCCACCACAAATGTCCCCGGTTCCCTTCCCCCTCCCCCAACCTGCCTCCATGTCCGGTTCTTTATTTCTTTTCCCTTTTTCTCTATCTCTTTCTCTTTTCCTTCCCTTCCACATTGTGGATTACAATACATACATTTAAAGGTTGTCATGTGCATCTTTTGCCTGTATTTAATGCTCAGTTGTAAGTTGGTATTAGCACTTTCGACAATTGTTAGCACACTGTTCCATTTTCTGTCTTACCTAGCCTCTGACTCCCACACGTTTGTGATAATTTCCACCTTTGACAAGACCTCCTGATCCATGTTTTATTTGACCTTGGATATTGGTATCAAAATATTTACATATATATTTATGTCATGCAAATAAATGCAGTCATTCTATACCTGTCTCTCTCCTTCTGGCTAATTTCACTCAACATGATCCTCTCCATGTCCATCCATTTATAGGCAAATTTCATAACTTCATTTTTCCTAACAGCTGCATAGTATTCCATTGTGTAGATGTACCAATGCCTTCTTTATCCAGTCATCAATTCTCGGTCATTCTGGTTGTTTCCAGATTCTGGCTATTGTGAATAATGCTGCTATGAACATAAAAGTAGGGATGGTGTTTCTGCTGCGTATTTTTGGCTTCCCAGGGTATATTCCCAGTAGTGGTATGGTTGGGTCAAATGGGAGTTCAATTTCTAGTCTTTGGAGGAATGTCCATATTGTTTTCCAGAAAGGCTGTACCGCCGGCATTCCCAGCAATGGATGAGTGTCCCCTTTTCCCCACATCCATGCCAGCACTTGTTGTTCTTGCTCTTTTGGATATGTGCCAGTTTCTGTGGTATAAAATGATATCTCGTTGTTGTTTTGATTTGCATCTCTCTGATGATTAATGATGATGGGCATTTTTTCTATATGTTTTTTGGCCATTCGAATTTCTTCCTTGTTGAAGTTTCTGTTCATTTCTTCTCCCCATTTTTTGATGGGGTTGTTTGTTTTCTTCTTGTAAAGTTCTACAAGTGTCTGATATATCCTGAATATTAACCCCTTGTCAGATGGGTATTGGGTGAATATTCTTCCCCATTCTGTGGACTGTCTTTGTATCTTAGTCACTGTTTCTTTTGAGGTGCAGAAGCTTTTTAGTTTCTTTTTTTTTTCCTTTTTTGGGTCACACCTGGCGATGCTCAGGGGTTACTCCTGGCTCTGCACTCAGGAATTACTCCTGGCAGTGCTCGGGGACCATATGGGATGCCGGGATTGAACCCAGCCGGCACAGGCTGGCCGCGTGCAAGGCAAACGCCCTACCCGCTGGGCTATCGCTCCGGCCCCAGAAGCTTTTTTAGTTTCACGTAGTCCCATATGTTTATCTTTTCTTCTACTTGCTTTGTAAGTGATGTTTCACCTTTGAAGATGCCTTTAGCTTCAATGTTGTGGATGGTTTTTCCTATATTTTCTTCAATGTACTTTATGGATTCAAGTCTGATATTGAGATCTTTATTTTTTATTTTATTTTATTTTTTTTTTGCTTTTTGGGTCACACCCGGCGATGCTCAGGGGTTACTCCTGGCTCTGCACTCAGGAATTACTCCTGGCGGTGCTCGGGGACCATATGGGATGCCGGGGATCGAACCCAGGCCGGCACAGGCCGGCTGCATGCAAGGCAAACGCCCTACCCGCTGGGCTATCGCTCCCGCCCCTGATATTGAGATCTTTAATCCATTTTGATCTGATTTTTGTGCATGGTGTTAGACACAGATCCAAATTCATTTTTTTACATGTCGCTGCCCAGTTTTTCCAACACCACTTGTTAAAGAAGCTTTCCTTACTCCATTTTGGACTCTTTGCACCTTTATCAAAGATTAAATGATCATGTGTCTGAAGTTGGGTATCAGGATACTAAATTCTATTCCATAGGTCCACAGGTCTGTTTTTATTCCAATACCATGCTATTTTAATTACTACTGCCTTGTAGTACAGTTTGAAGTTGGGAAAGGTGATGCCTCCCATCTTCTTTTTTTCCGAGGATTGCTTTTGCTATCCATGGGGGTTTATTGTTCCATACAAATTTCAGGAGTGTTTGTTCAATTTCTTTGAAGAATGTCAAAGGTATCCTTATAGGGACTGTATTGAATCTGTACACAGCTCTAGGGAGTATTACCATTTTATTTTATTTTATTTTATTTTATTATTTTCCCCCCCAAATATTGTTACACCATTTTAGACATACAATTGAAAGATGCTCATGTAGAGTTTTGGTTCTACAGTGTTCCAACACCCATCCCCCCACCCAAACCCATCTCCCATCACCAATGTCCCCCACCTCCCTCCCCCCTCCCACACCTCAACTACTTGGCAGGTTCTGTATGTCATTTCTCTCCTCTTTATCTCTCCCTCCCGCTAAACTTTCCTGCTCTTCATGGAATTCAATGCATTAAAAGACATTATTGTTTCCACTATTTTAATGGACCACACGGCCAAGCGGCCGCGTGCATCTGGCCCGAACCGGTTTTGCTTTGTTGATCTGGTCATGAGGCAGTTTCCCAGCGTCTGGACAGCGAAAATGGTGGCTAGTGTGATGGGCGAGTCTCATCCGGCTGCTTCCGCACCCCCAGAGGCGACGGGCCCACTCCCAAAACCCGTCTGCCCTCCTGGGGGTCCCCTCTTCAGCTGGGCCCTGGGCGAGCCGAGCTCCAGCCTCCCCAGCCGCTTCATGTTATGGCCGATGGCCCCGGGGCAGCTCCTGGGCGGGGCCACCAGGCTCGACAAAATGGAGAGGGGAATGGCCGAACCCTGACTCCATCTGACGAATTCCCAGTGATTCCCGCTTCTGGGAGCTGCCTACCTGGGCTCGAACCGGTTTAGCTCTGTTGATCTGGTCGTGAGGCAGTTTCCCAGCGTCCGGACAGCGAAAATGGTGGCTAGTGTGATGGGCAAGTCTCATTCGGCTGCTTCCGGGACCCCCAGAGGCGATGGGCCCACTCCCAAAACCCGTCTGCCCTCCTGGGGGTCCCCTCTTCAGCTGGGCCCGGGCGAGCCGAGCTCCAGCCTCCCCAGCCACTTCATGTTATGGCCGATGGCCCCCAAGTATTACCATTTTGACAATGTTGATTCTCCCCATCCATGAGCAGGGAATATGTTTCCATTTCCTTGTGTCCTCTTTTATCTCTTGGAGCAGTGTCTTGTAGTTTTCTTTTGTACAGGTCCTTTACACACTTGGTTAAGTTGATTCCTAGGTATTTGATTTTCTGTGGCACAATTGTGAATGGAATCGTTTCATTAATATCCCTTTCTTCTCTTTCGTTATTTGTATATAGGAAAGCCACCGACTTTTTGGGTGTTGATTTTGTATCCTGCTACTCTACTATATGTATCTATTGTTTTTAGGAGTTTTTGGTAGTGAGTTTAGGGTTCTCTAAATATAATATCATGTCATCTGAAAATAATGATAGCTTGACTTCTTCCTTACCTATCTGGATGCCCTTGATGTCCTTTTATTCTCTGATTGCTATGGCAAGTACTTCCAGTACTATATTGAATAAAAGAGGTGAGAGTGGGCAACCTTGTCTTGTCCCTGATCTTAGGGGAAGGCTTTCAGTTTTCCCCCATTGAGAATGATGCTCACTGTGGGCTTTTGGTAGATGCCTGTAACTATCTTGAGGAAGGTTCCTTCAATTCCCATTTTCTGGGGTATCTCCCTTTTAATACTTTGCATTTCGTATGTGTTAACAGAAAGTAGATCTAAGGATATGTGAAGGAAGGTCTGATGGATACTGCCTGTTAACAGATACACAGGGTTTTGTGGCAGACTGTCTCCCAATAGAGTTAGTATGTAGAATTCCCTAGTGAGACTGTTTTCAAGTTGCAGATGCACAGATGTTGCTGTCCTAGGTCATTTCTCTGCACATTTCCTTATTGGCTGTAACTAGTCCAAGACGGAGTCTAATGGATGCTGCTTGAAGTTAGGCAGAAAACAGGTTTTTCTTGTTTTTCTGTCTGACATGACCTTGCCAGCTTGGGCTAGTCCAGAGGTCTGAATTAGCAACTGTAATGCGTTCTTTTGTTCATCTCACCTCACCTAGGTAACACCCTCTGAAGGTTTTTGGTTCCTGGTTGTCTCCAACCTATTATTCTTAAACCCTATGCAAAGAATGTGAAATGTCTTTGTAATGTAAACCATGCAAACTTAACTCTTAAGTTGTATTTTCCTTTGAGATGATGGAATATAAGAGAGTTGGGGTCCTTTTGGAGGTGTTCTGTCAGCTGGCAAGATGAGAGCTACTGCCCCTCCGGCTGGTGATCATTAAAAATATTAATGGAAATACGTCTTGTTCCTGTAGTCTCATCTCTGCCTCTATGACCCGACAGGACATTTTGCTTCACTATGACAAAAGTTTTAAGAAGGTTCTTGTAAAGAGGGGCCTGAGTGGTAGTATAGCAGGCAGGGCACTTGCCTTGCATGTTACTGATGCAGATTTGATCCCTGACATCCCATTTGGTCCCCAGACCACCATAGGAGTGATTCCTAAGAGCAGAGCCAGGAGAAACCTCTGAGCATTGCCAGGAGTGAACCTCCCCCCAAAATAAGAAAATAAAGATAAAAAAATTGAAAAAGAAGGTGCTTATAAAGAAACATCAGAGTGAAAAAAACCATTATTGTAGGCACAAAGAACAAGAAAATGTGAACATCAGTGTTACTGTCCTAGGAGGGCCTCATCATCAATAAAAGTCAATGATGACCTAAGGCATCGAAAATCAGATGGGTTGGACATGTAATGCGATTTGGAGATGACCGCTGGACTAGAGCCGTTACCGTCTGGATCCCACGGGATGTCAAAAGATCACGTGGCCGCCACCTACAAGATGGTCAGACTTCTTCGTCAGGACCATGAACGAATGGTTTGAGGTTCTTCGTATTCCTGAAACAACCAGATGCCATTGGGCTACACTGGCACGAGATAGGGTCAAATGGAAATGTTACTGACGCCCACTTGAGGAAATCAATGAACAACGGGATGTCTAGTGATCAAGTCTAGTGATGACCTAAAGACATCTGACCAAAAACTAGCCAGTCAGTTAATAATGATCTTAGATATGTTAAAAAGGAATATATCCATATATAACAACACCTCTCTCCTTAAGTTTTCATAATGCTTTAAAAATATTGGTCAGAAAAGATAAAAAAATATTGGTCAATGGAGATTTACCTATTTTTTTTATAGACAAATAAATGTGGATATTGGGCTAAGACTTAAAATTTACTGATGGGGTAGTTGGAAACTTCTGGTTTAAACAATTAGCAAAAGTTACACTTGTGGGAGGTCATTGATTTAATCCTTGTGTGTATCTGGAGGGATTGGGATTATGAGCACACCCGGAAGTGTTTTAGGACCTACTTCCAGCTCTGTGCTCAGGGCTTCTACCTATGGTGTTCAGGGACCATGCGGTGCTGGGGACTAAACCAGTGCTGGCGACGTATATGCAAGGAAAATACCCTACCTGCTGTGCTATCTCTTCTCTAACTTGTGTTTATCCTTATGGGCAGTGAAAGCTACATGATTTTCCTGTCTAGAGCACATGATACAAAACAATAGAAAATGGAAAGTGGACCTTAGTGAGTAAAAAAAAATCACAAATTCTTGTAGAATAAACTTGTGTGTTGAGCACTGCTCCGACCCTGCAAAATGTGCCTAATAATGCTACATGTATTAGCTTAGTTATTACACACATGGTATCAGTGATGAGGGTACTGTCACCATCACTGTCATATTTTACAGATAAGGAAACGGCGGCAGAGCAAGGCTCATGCACAATCTAGCACAGCTAGGGAGCAGCAATGTGGGGCTGGGACCCAGCAAACTTGGCCTCTGAGTTTCTGCTCTTGCTGTTACTTCTTGCTGCTGGGCTGCCTCTCCGGAAGAAGCTGGACTTGTAATAATTTTGAAATGAAAAGGGCACTCAATAATAAAATCTAATTAAAACAATTGAATACAAGTTTTCAAAGTACAAAGCAAGGGGAGCCACTCATGTTTTTATGTGGGTTACGAGTGACCCTTTTGGTTGTGGACATCTGCCAAATGCGATTTCTCAGGATGTGGTAACTGGCTTCCTGCCTCTTGGAGCCGCTGGATTCCATACTCCCTCTGCTCCCCCCAACCCACCCCATTCTCTGACCTCCTCCACTTTCTCTGTGTCCATGTCTCTTTCTAGGAGCTTATTTCAGTCTGAGTGCTCTAGAGCAAAGGAACCAACAGTTTTCTCTCTGTATGTATCTCCCTATAGGTATCTGTACCTTTTTTCTTTTGTTTGTTTTTGGTGTGGGGGCTACACTGGTGATGGTCAGGGATTACTCTTGGCTTTGCACTCAAGAATTACTGCTGGTGGTGCTCCAGACACCCTATGGGATGCCAGGGATGGAACCTGGGTCAGCTGCATGCGAGGCAAAGGCTCTACATGCTGTACTATCTATCCAGCCCCTAGTCTGCAAATCTTTATTTATGTATCCATAGTTGTCATTTAAGGAAGGTACATACTATGTATTTCATTCTTTAAAATCCATGCACATATTTGTCATAGCTATAACTTATAAATTTATATTACTATTTAAAAATGGGGCTTGGGGCCGGAGCGATAGCCCAGCGGGTAGGGCGTTTGCCTTGCACGTGGCGGCCTGTGCCGGCCTGGGTTCGATCCCTGGCATCCCATATGGTCCCCTGAGCACCGCCAGGAGTAATTCCTGAGTGCAGAGCCAGGAGTAACCCCTGAGCATTGCCGGGTGTGACCCAAAAAGCAAAAAAAAAATGTGGCCACCTGCCCCCGAAGTGTTGCAGGTGTGGCTGCGGTGCTCAGCTGTGTTGGCAGGTGGCAGACAGGAGATAGACTTGTCTACACCCCCAGGGCACTACCCTGTGGGCCCTGGATGGTGGATGGTCTGACATAGGAAAAAACTGGGCCCCCTGAGATGAACCCAGAGCCACAGCTGAGCCTGGCAAGCTACCTATGGTGTATTTGATATGCCAAAAACAGTAACAATAGAGATGAACTGGACAAGGGACAGACCAGATGCACAGCTGCACTGCCCCGCCCATGTGGAGCAGCCCATGGAGTCTCTGAGGAATCAGCTAGTCCACAGCCAAGACCAACGTAGCTCCTAGGGTAAAGCAGTCATGTGGAGGGGAGCCATGATGGCCGGAATTGGAGCAGGGATTTGGGCTCCTCCCTCTCCATGCCGGTGGGCATAGCTATGGGCTCAGCCTCCGCAACCAGATGAACCAGCAAGGGGGCAGACCAGGACGCACAGCTGTGACGGGTGCGCAGCCGTGCAAGAGGCTTAGAGAACAAAGTAGGCTAGGACCAGGTCCTTCCCAGGATCTTTTACATCTGTACACCATAATGATCATTGTAGTTGTAACAAACTGGGGAGGTTGATGGGGATGTAACAAACTGGGGAGGGAATTGGGAGCTCCCAGCCACCAGAGCCAGCAACCCCAGAAAACACTCCAGACTCACAGCTATGCTGGCGCATGGCCGTGCGACAGTCTTAGACAATAATGGAAGTTAGGGCCAGGTCCTTCCCAAGATCTTTCACATTTATACATTGGCTAGTTGATTGTTTATAGGGCAGAGCTGCTACTGGCTCTCCCTGTGCTCAGTTCATCAGGAGGTTCCCGGGAGGGAAGGCGAGTTCTAGCCCTGGCCTGCCATCCCAATAGAGCCTCGCAAGAAGCCAGAGGAACCCCCACACCACGAGGGCTGCCATTTTTTCAACATCCAACTTCACAGCTCATCAGAGCTCCACCCAAGAGAAAAGCGATCTCTTCCCATTGGTCCATCAGTAAATGCACGTGATGAGAGCCCACACGGCAGAGCCTGGCAAGCAACCGTGTCATATTTGATATGCCCAAAACCAGTAACAATTATAGAGCTCATTCCCATGACCTGAAGGAATGGTTTGAGGCTCTTCAGTGTTCCTGGAGCAAGCAGGTGCCCTTGGGCTCTACTTGCATGAGACAGGACATATGGAGATGTTACTGGTGCCTGCTCGAGAAAATCTATGAACAATGGGAAGAAAAGTGACAAAAGTGACAAAGTGAGGGGCTGGAGCGATAGACCAGCAGGTAGGGCGTTTGCCTTGCATGCTGCTGGCCCATGCCAGCCAGGGTTCGATTCCCAGCATCCCATATGGTCTTTCGAGCACTGCCAGGAGTAATTCCTGAGTGCAGAGCCAGGAGAAACCCCTGAGCATTGCTGGGCGTGACCCAAAACGCAAAAAACAAAAAGTTACAAAGTGAGATTCAGTAATCTGGTAGAAATTAAGAGATGATCTTTATTCTCTAATGTCTTCTATGTCCTCTTCTGTGGAAGAGTTGGTGTCAGGCAAAGGGATTTACATGATAATCCCTAAATGTCTGTGGGGCAGTCACAGTGTTTAAGAGAAGGGAGAGAGTGAGTGAACGAGCGAGAGAAAGTGTGTGTGTGTGAGAGAGAGAGAGTGAGAGAGAAAAGTGTTTGCTATAGAGGCAGGCTAGGGAGGGGAGGGAATCTGGGGACATTAGTAGAGGAAAATGGGCACTGGTGGAGGGATGGAACGCTGTATGACTGAGACCCAATCATGAACATTTTTTTTATTTTCTTTTTGGGCCACACCTACTATGCTCAGGGGTTACTTCTGGTAGTGCTCGGGGGACCATATGGGATGCTGGGGATTGAACCCGGTTGGCCGCATGCCAGGCAAATACCCTACCTGCTGTGCTATCACTCCGGCCCCACATCTTTGTAATCATATATCTCACGGTGTTACAATAAAATGACCCCCTGCCCCCAAAAAAAAAAGAGTTGGTGCTAGGATCAGGATATGTAATAGAACAAGAATTTTTTTTGGGTCACACATTAGCGATGCTCAGGAGTTATTCCTGGCTCTGCATTCAGGAATTACTCCTAGCGGTGCTTAGGGAACCATGTGCGACTCCGGGGATCAAAGTCAGGTTGGCCCTGTGCAAGGCAAACGCCCTACCCGCTGTGCTATTGCTCCGGTCCTCAGAGTGAGAACAGTCACAGTGTCATCTGAGCAAATCATACACTGTTGGAAACAGCAACTCCTAACCTGATTCTCAGACTCTGTTCAGGGAACTGTCATTAAATGCACATTGAATGAGTTTGTATTTATGTGCAGGCTCCAAGCACTTTACATGCTCTCTCACTTGCCCTTCAAAATCATAAGACATAGAGTTAATGTCACTGTGTGGAGCCAAAGAAGTAGAGACAGAGGCAGATTAAATAAGGTGACAAAAGTCCCAGGCAGGCAAGTGGCAGATCCTTGGAAGAACTTTGTATATACCATCTCCTCTTTCTGGAATGCGTGATTGTGTACTCTGCTGGTGTATTCTTCTGAAGTTAGCTTCTTTTAACTCATTCCTGAAGCAAGCAGGTGCCCTTGGGCTCTACTAGCATGAGACAGGACATATGGAGATGTTACTGGGGCCCGCTCGAGGAAATCGATGATGAACGGGAAGACAGTGATACAGTGATAGTCTCAACATTTCTTCCCAGGCTGTCATTGGCAAACCTCCCATATAATTCTGCATTTATAGCACTTATAGCACTTATTACAAATTATTTTCTTGGGTCACACCTGGCAATGCTCAGGGGTTTCTCCTGGCTCTGCACTCAGGAATCACTCCTGGAGGTGCTCAGGGGACCATATAGGATGCCGGGATCGAACCCAGGCCGGATAGGTCGGCCGCGTGCAAGGCAAACGCCCCACCTGCTGGACTATCTCTCCGGCCCCCAATTTTTAATAATTTTAAATTATTAATAATTTTAAATTATTACAAATTTTTAAAACTTCATAGCACTTATTAAAATTTTTTTCTTTTGCCTTTCTTACACTAGAAGTTCTATTAAGTATGTCCTGTTCACTGTCTTCTCCCCAGTGCCTTGCAAAGCCACAGACAGTTGCTGTTCAACAAAGGCCTGTAGATAAATTAATAGTTCATTATTCCCTAATCACTAAGAAACATCATTAAGATATTCCTTAAGTTGAAACACCCTGTTTAAACTACATGCTGTATTGTTGATTCGGATTGGTGCTCAGCATTAAGCTTATTTTTCTGTGTATTCCTAGAAATTCTACAATTATCATTTAACAAGTTTGCAGGTGTGCAGATTTTACTAGGCAAAAGGCAAACATCCTCTGTTCGATAAAATGCCAACCTGAATTGACACACTCCCAAAATGCAATGTTCATGTTGTTGGAAAAACATTTATTGCAATTCAGTGTCAAAAAATTTTACAAAAAATATGCCACTGTCTGGTACAAACAACTATAAAAATCATATCATGCAAGAAAAGTGCAAATAATTTATACAGGACTCAGCTCACACAATACTAAACACCTTTGAATATACTTGGTTTAAACTTCTAGTTACATGTTTGACCCCCCCTATACTATTTTTCACTTGAAACAAAAGCTTCTAAATTTTGGATGTGGACTTTAATACACACTTCTTTTCAGCAGATGATTTGCACTTGGGAGAATAAAGATGGCACCAAGAGTTCTCATGAGTGGACAAAGATGTAAAACTCCTGCCTAAAAGAATCGTGCATAGTTCAATATCTCAATACTTGAAGACTGACAAAGTCCCGTTCAGACTCCAGAGAGAATGTAGCTCAGGGAGTTAGTGTTTAGAGCAGCTATTCCATCTTTGGCCAAACAGAGCAGGGCCTACGTTTCCAAAGATCTTTCAGGAAGCTTTCCCTGTTCGCAGAGTTCAAGAACACTTTGAGAACTGACCAGCAGACAAAGTCACAGGTACCATGGATGTTTTCTCCTCATCGCTCATGGAACAATAATCCCCCTTTGCTTTAGTGAAAATGAAGTTTAACAGAGATTAAATTTTCCCAGTGGACCTCCGGAGAAAACTTTTCCTGGCTGGATCTCCTAACAGGAACTGGAGGAAGAGGAGAGGAGGATGGCTTACACATACCCTTTAGGGTAAGCAGAGAGAAAGATCCCTGCATGGTCACTCTCAAACCTCAGTTTCTAGAAAACAAGTGAACTTCTTGGCTCTAATCCTGCTTCAGAAGGACCCCCGACTAATTAAATGGAAGTACCTAGTGGGGGAAATAAACTTGTAGAAAACACACAGAGGTCTGTACAAAACTTAAGAGGCTCCTTAACTTCCCCAGAAAGAATCAGGGATGGAAAGTGCAACTGAAGCCCAACATGGACCCATCACACTTGCCTTCCCAGTGAAGGTCCTGAGAAGGATCAGCTTGGTCGTCTCTCCAGCGTTGTTGGTGTGAGGGTTATGGGGGTGCAGGAGGGCATAGGCAAGAGCCTTAGAGGCGCTGGGTGCATGCCCAGGTGTGCCCGAGGGATGTTCCCCAAACACTCTGAACCTACTCCCCTGTCTTCCAGGAAGGCCAGACTCTACCACGCCTCACACCCCTTCCCAAACTTATGTCAGAGATAGGAGTTTCCTGCCCTTGGAAATCTGAGGTGACTTTTTTCTCCTTAACAAAACTGAGGAGGAAAAAGCACCTAAGCCAACTTGAAGGGAATCATGATCTTATTTGCTGAAGACATCAAGGGTGTCAGTGATGATACGCCAAAGAGCTTCATCTCTGCATTAGCCTAGAGGTTCAGGTTACTTCTGAGGCCTGTTTAAACACGAATAGGGGTTCAGGTCACTATCCAGTCAGAAGGGAAGGTGCACTGACTCAGAGTTGGAAGCACACACACAAGTCCACATAGGAAAAGATAATAGAACTCGGTTTAAAAAAAATTCACACAGAGTTATAGTTTAAAAAGTTTATAAAAGAGTGTTTGCATAGCAAATATTGCCCTATAGACTGGGATAAAAAAATATAAACTCAGGTGCGTTTGTTATGGCAAAAAATAAAAAGCTAAGAATGACATTCTGCTGACCATGTTGAAATGACTGACCTTCCTGTAAGTCATACCGCTTGCTAAGACAAATGGAATTCCAGGTTCTCTCCTTTCTCCCCCATACAAAGAGCAGAAACAAAGAGCTTCTGTTAACTCTAAGTTTCTCAGGGGAAACTATTTGAATCCACAAAGATGAGAACTGTGCTCATAACGTAACACTCCTATTACTTCACCTTTGCAAGTCAAGTTGGTTTCTGAAAAATCCCTCCCCTGAGTCATTTCAAGTTGACCATCACTAAACAAGTGTCAGCTCACTTGTTTTTATCTGGGAGGTTTCTGTCTGGTAGCTTTTGCTCTTCTGCCTCCTGCATGGCCAAACTATCTGCTTAGAGCCAAAGCACCGAGTCCTAATGCATTGTGGCTTTCTCCTGGAGTTGATTATCAAGCAAGCACTATGAAATTACAGGGTTCCCTTTTCCCAGCTGGCTGTGCCTAACTCTCGGAGAGTATGCCGATTGCTCGTACACCTTTGATTTGCACCAAACTGGAACAGCCCTGTGGATTTGCTTGTGTTTCCCTGGACCAAACACTTGCCTTCTCTAAAAAAAAAAATCGAGTTCTGGAATCAATTTTTAGTTCTATTTTAGTGATAGGTGGATCCAGTAAGTAGAGAAGAAAATTCTATTTTTTTTTATTTCAGCAATTTCCACTGTCACATCTCTTCTGGCTTTTAGACCAAGTTTTGATAAAGGGATATATCCCTCTACAAATATATATATATATATATATATATATATATATATATATATATATATACACACACATATTTTAAAGGTCAGTTTGTCCTGTGAGATTCATGCAACAGAAAACTTAAGAGGTGAATGTGCCCAGGTTCCCAGGAAGAATACTTTTCTTTCCTTTTTTTTTGGGGGGGGGGAGGAGAATATACTCAGCAATGCATAGAGGCTATTCCTTGCTCTGTGTATAGGAAGTGACCCCCTAGCAGATGTAGGGGACTGGCCGTGGTGCCAGGGATTGACCTGGATCAGCGGCATGCAGCGTAAGTCCTCATGTCTCTGTACTACCTGACTCCCAAGGATTTTTATAACAGTTGCTTAATTTATATGTCTCTAGCCCTGTTTCTTCACTACCACATGGTGCTGTCCGCCATGCTCCTCCCCCACTGCCTTCCTGCAAACACAGCATCAAGCACTCATACTTCCAGTCCTTTCCCTCTCCCTCTCCACCTGCTATTTCCTTCCTTAAACCCTTCTCATGAAAGAGAACCACAAAGATTGGTTGCTTCTTTCCCTTAAAAATTTCCTTGATTCTGTCGCACCCACCTCCAATAAAGCCACAGGAGATGGGGGGAGAACCCCGAGGCATCATCTCAATAAGCCTTCTGGAAAACGGTGACCTATTGCTTGGGTAGGAGCACAGCGCTTTTCTTCTGGGGCTGATCTGTGAATCATGGTAGACGGTTCCAAACGAGTCACGTTCAGCAACACATCTGGGCTGGCCAAGGAGTTTCCCCTCCTTGATTCAGGGCAAAAGTCACAATCTGGTGGATCAATGTGGAAGGCCACGAGCTCTTAAAACTAGAATTTTTAGAGTCAAAGCTTCCAGACCCAACAAACCCAGCTCCATGTCATTTCTCCCAGAAAGCAGTGACATTTGGGAACCTCTCTGAATTGTGGAAGAACCAACCCTTTCATTCCACAACCATGGCCCCACATTTTATTTATTTATTTTGGGGTTGTAGAGGGACCATACCAGCTATGTTCTGGGCCTTCTCCAGGTTCTGTGCGCAGGGATCACTCCTGAAAGTGCTAAGGGGACCCTGTGTGGTACCAGGGACTAAACCAGGGTTGCAGCCAAATCAGCTGCATACAAGCCAAATCTCTTACCCGTTATTATCTCTCTGACCCTAAAACTGGAGCATTTTCAACAGGATCTTAATTCTGGTGGTGGCATGGGAGAGAACAACAATAACAAAAATCTCTTATTACCCCAGATTTTACAGTGGTCTATGGCCCTCAAAAGTCAAATGTCCCCCAATAAGATGTTATTCTTTAACATTTAAATATTTGTATGAGGGAGAATTGAAATTCAATCTAATTTCTTATTGGAAGAGATAATTACAGAATAAAGAAAGGATTGAGAAACACCAGTGTAGCCTAAAACCTTGCCAAAGTGAAGATCATGAAGCAGCTGACTTCTCTTCTGAAAGCTCTGACTTGGGTTGTGCAGGACACGCGGGATGGGAAGCGGCTCAGGCTTGTGAGTTGGCCCTTTGCTCGCTCCCGTCCCAACGCTCCACCTCCCTCGGGTTCAACCTCTCAACTCGTGCCATGCATCAACACACCCGAGACCGCGGCTGCTCTTCCTGCTTCACCTTACTCGCCAGGGGCATGCCGGCTGGCGATTCATTTATAAAGAACCCCCAGACCAAAAGCCCCACAAAAGCAAACACAACTTCAAAAATAATATTATATATAGATGTGTATATATATGTACATCGCTGTAGAAAAGCCAAGTTCTATTAAAAAAAAAGTAAAAAAACACACAACCCCACCCGTTCCCAGGAATCTTTGACAAGGAACCCAGTTACATCCTGAGATGTCCTTTCTTCCGTGTGGTGGCCTGCTGAGATCTGCCTGGCAGCATCCTCTAGGGGGCAGGAGGCAACGTTAGGGTGAACATCGGGAATCTCACTTCCCTGCTTGGCTGAAACACGCTCTGTGGTGATCCTCCCTGCAAACAGCCCTCCGTCAGGTTGACTACACTGCGATGCTGAATGTCAAGGAAAGCGAGCCCTTCAGCTCGACACCAGCCAAGAGAGGAAACGGCTGGGAACATGCTTGAGCTGATAATGTTAAAACCTGACTTACAAGCTGCTATCGGTGGTCTGGCTCCAGACTCCCATCCACAGAGATACGCTGCTTATCCGTGAAGATACCCGGGGAAGAGCAGACAAGTCAAGAAGTTAAACTAGAATAAGAAATTCTTCACAGCAAGGGGCTGATTCTCTTTCCCTCAGTAGGTCTTCCCTGGAGGGAGGGGGCGGCTGCTTTTGATTGGCCTTCTCTTGCTCTGAACAAACTTCAACCTGAAAGGCCAAGAAAAAAAAAAATAGGGCCTGTGTTGTTCCGGGGTTGTTGCAGAAAAACAGGAACTGCCAGAAAGGGAACAGGCCCAGAGATGAGCAGGAGGAAGAGGATTCTGCTTCCCAAGTCTCTTCCCTCTTGGGTGTGATTCTTTCGTGGTCCAGGGCTTCCAACCCATGCAAGGCATCTGTCACGGAGCTACATACCTGGCCCTTATCTTCCTATTTAAAATCATTTTCTATGTGATGAGAAGAATAGACAAGTGAAGCAGACACTGCCTGCTGGGCAGAGTGTCTTGTCAGAGCAGAGAGCGTGGTCTTCTTTCCGAGGTAGACAATTGTGCGACCGCTTCGTAAGATCAGGCCCCAACCAGCCCCTTGTGGCTTCAAGATAGCGGCGATTCCTCTGCTTTTACTAAACAAACCCCCAAATCAAAATCAAAACCCCAGAGATGTTTCATATGTAGGTTTGCTCCTTTCTCCCCCTACCCATTTTTTTTCAACACATTTTCACATTATAAACAAAGAGCATTCTAGCTTGTTTTGAGTTTTGTTTTTGGATGGTGACTGGAATCAAACCCAGGGCCTCCCACAGTTGAGCAGGGCATGTGCTCAACTGCTGGGCCACATCCAAGACCCTTGCTTTTTTGAGTTTTGCCCTTTTCACTTCCACATGTCTAGGGATGTAGTTAGGCCTTTCAGCGGACAGCAAGAGCGTTTCATTTCACCGATGAGACAGAATCCTTACCCTTCTGGTCTTGCTGGCATACGGTTAGCAAAGTTTATTGACAGTATTTCTGCAGTTCCACCAATTCTAACAGGAAGTCCAGATTTGTAAGTTCCCAGCCAGCAAATGCACAATCTCCCTCCAAAGTCCTCTCAATGACTTATCTCAGAAGTTTTGAGCCAATGTTGAAAATGTACACTATTTACAAATGGAGAGTCCAAATGCCATCTTCCCAGTCATCCCGTCAGCAGGGGTAACCTTTCTGCAGAGCTGTCATGTGTGGAGTCAGAACTTGAACAGGTTGATAAAGTCCTGGGGGGAAAGGGAGACGGAGCAGCTCTCTGGGTTATTGGCTGTGCAGGGGTGGTCGGTGCCCTGCAAAGGAAAGCCACAGTTAGGTTCTAGGTTCTAAGAAGCAGTTTGTGGGCTGACAGCATCGCAGGCATTGTCCATCCCCCTCTTCTCTGTGTATTTCAACTGCAGAGATACACAGAGAAGAGGGGAGGATGAGAAGGTCTCTGAAAGTTCCAGATTCATTATGGGTGTGAATCAACTTTGCCCAAAACGTTCAGCAGGCGTTACAAGAGTGAAGAGCAAGAAAGGACTGCAACAGGGGCTGGAGCGATAGTCCAGTGGGTAGGGCGTTTGCCTTGCATGCGGCCGGCTCATGTCGGACCGGGTTCAATCCCCGGCATCCCATATGGTCCCCCGAGCACTGCCAGGAGTAATTCCTGAGTGCAGAGCCAGGAGAAACCCCTGAGTGTGAAGAAAGGAAGGAAGGAAGGAAGGAAGGAAGGAAGGAAGGAAGGAAGGAAGGAAGGAAGGAAGGAAGGAAGGAAAGGGAGGAAAGGGAGAAAAGGGAGGAAAGGGAGGAAAGGGAAGAAGGAAGGAGGGAGGAGGGAGGGAAGGAGGGAGGGATGGAGGGAGGGAGGAAGGGAGGGAGGAAGGAAGGAAGGAAGGAAGGAAGGAAGGAAGGAAGGACTGCAACAGCCCATTTCCAGGGGCTCTGAGATTCCTACCTTCCAGGATAGAATGTGACAGTGTCTGCAAAGCTGCAGGGTATCTCCATATTGCTCCTTCCGTGGGTAACATCGCACCAGTTTAAAAATACATCTTCTTCCAATCCAGCTGTCCTTTGTCTGACAAAATTAATCGCTTACGGATCTAAATACCGAACAAACGTTTGCTCAAAAAGATGGTTCTGGCTTTCCTGGGTCTGCAGAGTTATGCTCCTAAGCACTCTTCCCCCTTTCCATGGAAACTCTGGCAACACCTGGGGGTGGAGGAGCCCCAACTACAGAAGGCCCTTCTAAGTGCTGCGCACTTAGACAGACGCCAGCTGTTTTTTGTGTTTCTCTCTCTGATGGCTTCACGAAACAAATCCTACTTTCTTTCAGTAAATACAAATTAAAACCCTGAAATTATCAATAAGTCAATTAACTTTTAACTCTACGTCAGTTTTTTCTAAACTAATTACTAAACTAATTACTAGTTACTAAACTAATTTTAGTGGCTATTGTATCTATTTGGTACAGCCTGTCATTTACAACATCAAAATGTGAGCCACTGGTGGTACACACCAGCCAATGGACCCTGCTACTGTGAGCCACCATTGGTACACACCATCCCAAAGGAACATCCCACTGTGCGCCATTGGTGGTACATGCCATTCAATGGGGCAGCCTCATGTTGAGTGCTGGTGGTATGTATCATGCACTGGGACGTCCTAGTGTGAGCTAGTGGTGGGCTGGGTGTCCTTTAAAACAGTGCCCTTCATCTTCAATCTGTTCACACTGGTGGGCTGGCACCTGTCTTGAATCCTAGTCCACGGGTCGCCAGTTCTAACCCAGGTAGGAGAATTGTAGTTTTCAACTTTTCTGTGGACCATGGACCAGTCTGTGGGCTGGTGGATGAAGAATGGTGCTTTAGCATTTAGGTGAGCTCAAGAAGCCACTTTAATCTTTCCTTTGTTGTAGACTTCAGGGATTATTTTTAGGCATATCCAGCTGCTGCCCGGCACAGAGTTCACTGTCTTTCTAAACACTAGTGTCTTCCGGAACAGGACTTACTGAACTCATGCATCTGTAGGTAAAAAAGTTGGGTGGGCGGGAAGGTGTGGGATGAGGAGGGGAAAGAGGTGGGGAATTGGGCTCAAAGGACCCAGGTTCAAATTCAAAGTCAGTGTACAGCACTTAGAGGGTTAATGTGCTCATGGGTATACAGCTTTAGTCACTTCATCTGCTGAATTTCTTAAAGTGGTGTCTGGTATCCCAAGGCTGGCTCCCAGATACACAAGGTCTTGGAATTTCAGTGAACACCAGGGCCATCCTGATAGTGCTGGGGTAGGGGCGCGACAGGGTTCTGAGATCCAACCTGGGCTCTACCACTGGTGCTATTTCCCCAGTAGCCCAGCGGGTAGGGCGTTGCCTTACACGCCCGGCCCGGCCCACGCTGGCCTGGGTTCGATCCCCGGCATCCCATATGGTCCCCCGAGCACCGCTAGGAGTAATTCCTGAGCAAAGAGCCAGGAGTAACCCCTGAGCATCGCCGGGTGTGACCCAAAAAGCAAAAAAAAAAAAAAAAAAAAAAAGCAGGCATGAAGCTGTCTAGCTATCCCAGGGGTCTTAGAATACAATGAAAGTGTTCTTGCTGCAAAAATACTTGTTATTAAATATCAGAGTGAAAAGGACGGTGGCATCGAGTGACTCTGAGGGGTGGGGAATCAAACTTTAAATGTGAGCAGGTTAAGAATATAAATGTCTTGGAGCCGGAGCGAAAATACAGAGGGTAGGGTGTTTGCCTTGCATGCGGCTCTCCTGAGTTTGATCCCTGGTATCACATTTGGTACCCTGAGCACCTCCCGCTCCACCAAAAAGAAGAATATAAATGTCTTGGGTCTGACAGACTGTAGAGCAGATGACATTTGCTTTCTAGGCAATCAACCCTAGTTCCATCCGCAGCACTATGTGGTCCTATAACCACGGCCAGGTGCAAACCTCTCCTCTGACACAGCTCTCGGGTAGCCCCGAACCTTCAGATGTGGCTTCAGCCCCACTATCCTATGGCAAAATAAAAATGTCTTTTTTATTTCATCCTCTTTTGTCTTTTGATTTTTTTAGGGGCATCCCTGGTGGTGTTCAGGGCTTACTCCTGGTTCTGTGCTCAGGGATCCTCCTAGTGGGTTTGGGTACTATACACAGAGTTAAAGATCACATGGGCTGGCAACACGCAAGTCAAGCACTCCATTGCTATCTCTTCAGTGCTGTAAATGTCTTTTCTTATCAAAACCACCTCAGGGCCAGAGCAATCGCTTAGGGATTAAAGCACTTGCTTTGCATCCTATAGACCCTAATTTGAGGCCCCAGCAGCACAGATGGTCCCTTGGACCCTTGCCAGGGGTCGCTCCTGAGAATGAAGCCAGGAGTAGTCCCTGGGCACTGCTGGGTGTGATCCTTGCCAAATATACCCCAAAGGGGGGGGGAAGAAAATCTGTCACAATATCCTCTTCCCTCTGCTCGGTTACTGTTAGACCAGGGATGCCTGGATGGTGGGCACCCACACTTGGGGCAGGAGGGCGCCACCTACCTGTCGCTCGGTGAAGTGATATTGGCAGAGTTTCTTCCACAGCAGCCGGTCCTCGCTGAGCACGTGCAGGTCGGGTGCTGCCTGGCCCAGGCTGACCAGGTCACGCCCGTCACTCAGCCTCTGCATGATGTTCAGTTGTAAGCAAAAAGGCAGGTCGGTGAAGGTGAGGCCTTTGAAGGCAGGCTGTGGGCAGATGCCAGCATGAAGGTAAGTCACGGAGGGAGGCCTTCCCAGGAGGCACTGTCCACTGGTGTAGCCCCTGTCTCCCACCCAAATTAAGCTGGGTGTCTGATCAGAGATCAAAAGCAGCAAAGTCCCTGTTAAAAAGCCAGACCCAGGTGGAGACCAACAGAGGATGGTCACGAGGTGCTTGAATCAGCAAAAGGTACCTGGTTCTCCCAAAATGCCACAACATTTTGTACTTATTTATTTTTTCAGTTCGGTGACACACAGGGACTCTGTGGTCAGGAACTCTGGGGTAAGGGAGTCTGTGGTGAGGGACTCTGGGTTCAGAGCCTTTCGATGCCAGCCCATCATCTGTTAAGGCATGTTGAGGCACTCAACCTCTGGGCCTCCTGGAACATTCTACAATTCATTTGTGGTTCACACATCGTCCACAATGAATCCATGTCTCCTAGAACTTCTTCTGTTCTTGAATTTGTATGTTAAATGTTGGTGAACTTATGATACCATGCCTAGACCTGAGCCCATGAGGGCAAGGCTGGCAGACCCAGTTCAGCACAAATGTCTTCTCTGAGTGCCTACTATTTCCTGGCAATGAGAGGCTCGGCAGGCTGACAGGAGCCCTAGAAATCTAAGCAGAACAAGGAACATGCTAGGGATACGGTCTATACTCAGTGGTCCCCCATCTCTTTGCAACTGTCTGCTGCCCTTTGCATATGAAATCAGCACATTTCAACGGAGCCAGCTTCTTCCCAAGACTCCTGGGCGGGCTCTCAAGTTAGGGACCCTGACACTGGCAGCCTGCTGACCTGTCACCTGCAGGGAGTGAGAGAGGCACGGAGTCATGTGAAATGCCGAGTTCACTCCCTGCCATGCTTCAGTGTAACCCCAGTGGTCCTGCTGTTTGAAGTCCCATGATCTGGCCAAGAGTGTGCGAGCACCACAACTAAAGAGTCTGAGCACCGCAACCAAGGGGCGACTAGCAGCAAATCCTGCCACCACCATGTAGGCGAGTGCCACAGCAAAAAGAGGAGATCCCAGCAAGCACGTGTGCCATGCTAAAGTCCAGTCTGGGCACACGTACAGGCATGCGCACAGACACACACACATGCACATACACAGCCCAGTCTGTGCACATGTGCAGGTATATGGCATGCACGCACACACACACACACAGCCCTGTCTGTGGACACATATAGGCATACACATACACATTCACACACACAAAGCCCAGTCTGTAGGCCTGAGTGTGTGCACAGTGCATACCCCTGCCTAGTCTGTGCACATGTGTAGGGCAGACACACACATACACACACACAGAGCACAGTCTGTGTACA
Source organism: Cryptotis parvus (assembly GCA_021461705.1). Lineage (NCBI taxonomy): Eukaryota > Metazoa > Chordata > Mammalia > Eulipotyphla > Soricidae > Cryptotis > Cryptotis parvus. The sequence continues at coordinate 87,244 of JAJIBD010005144.1, read as the reverse complement.
CGTGTAGGTACGCACACAAACACATACATAGCTCCGTCTGTGCCCATGTGTAGGCATACATATTCACACACACAAAGCCCATTTTATAGGCCTTGAGTCTGTGCGTGCATGTGTGCACGCATACACACACGCATCAGGAAAGGAAAGGGGAAGGGGAATACATTAAAAAAAAATTGGAAGGAATCTTCAAACGATCCTCTAGGATGAAGAAACCTTTCTGCAGCTCAGGGACCAAATCCTGGGCCTGGACACTGAATTCTGGTCTCACATCTTCAGCAAAATCGATCACAAAGCAGGAATACAGGGTGGGGGAGGGGGGGTGCTCAGTTCCAGCAACCCCCTCCTGTGTCCCCACAAAACAAGGAGGGCGGGATGGCAGTCGGGGTTGGGAGAGGGGTCCTGGGAGACGGGGCAGGCGGCCAAGCACCCAGGTGTTTACGGACATCTGGTCTCAGTTTCCCTGTGGGGAAACTTGGTTTAGCAGCCTTTGCAGAGTCCTTCCAGGCCCTTTGGCATTTGGACTTGGAGCAACTTCCAGCCTCCGTAACTCATCAGAAGCGTCTACGACCTGACAACTTACATCGCTCAGACTGCTGGCTTGCAGAACGCAGGACACTGCTGGACTGCAGAAGGCCTTAGACCTATTTGTTGTTTATCATCTGCTGCTGATTGCAAAGGCCAATAAAACTGCCATAATTTTTTCTTTTTGTTGCCAGCACTTCAAAGCATCGACTTTTTTGGTTAAAACTCCCAGGCCAATTATTACATGAACCCCTATTAAAGTCCACTTGGCAGACAGTTTTCCCAAGTTTTCAAATCGGAGCTTTTCCAAAATCCTTGCCCAGACCCCATGCCGAGTCCTGCCTCCTGATAAAGGGTGACTGCTTGCATACCTTTTTCATTGTGCATATAAACGTATAAAGAAACATACTCTTCCTTCTCTGTCAAGTATTTGACTGAGATCCTTGCCAGTCCATCATGCTCCAAAGCTTCAAAACACAAACCTGTCTTCAGCCCACTGATTCTATTTGACCATGTCTCCCTACCATCCAATTCTCTCTTCATTGCATAAATTGTTTTGCCAATAAAAGACTGGCTCCCTATGTGTAAAAAGAAGAGGGAGAGAGATGCAGAGACAGAGAGAGACAGAGAGAGAAAGAGAGGAAACAGGGGGTACCTGCTACTGAGGCAGCCTGGGGGTGGGTGGGAGGGGTGGGGTACATTGGTGGTGGAAATGGGGCACTGGTGGAGGGATGGGTGCTGGAATACTGTATTACCAAGAACCAATTGTGAACACCTTTGTAATTGTATGTCTCACGGTGGTATAATAAAAAATTAGAAAAAAAAAGACTGGCTCCACTGTGGCCAGAGAGATAGTACAGCAGGTAGCTTGCCTTGCATGTAGCTGACCTGGGTTTGAACCCTGGCACTTCCTGAGTCCCCTGAGACAGTCAGGAATGATCCTTGAGGGAAGAGCCAGAAGTAAGCCCTGAGTACCCACCTCCCACAATCCCGGCTCAAAATTGGCTCCATCAAATTAGATATAAAAATCTGAAGGAAAGCAAGATTATGTATTGAGAAGACATGGAGAGAACTTTGGCCAATAGAAAGCAGTTACTGAAATGTCACCAACATGTTCATGCAGTAACTTATTTCTCTTGGTCTAAGCTTAAAAAAATACAGTCTAGACATAAGTAATTAAGTTCTCTCTATTTCTCTCTCTCGAGGCCCCAGGAAAGTTGGGAAGATCATCCAAGGGGGAGAAAGTACAAGAATGAAAGAGCAACCTCTGCAGACAGGCTTCCATTCAATCCCAGAGATACGGTCTTGGCTATGAGGCTCCAGATTACTGTGTTTTTCACATAAAAGATGATAATTCAATGAAAACTGGACTACTATGGATGTAAAGAATTAGAATTGATCAGAAAAATCAAGGAAATTGAACCAGAAACAAGGAAAAGATCCTCCAGGATAATTAGTTTCAAGGCCAGTGTGGTGGGTGAGTCTGAGCAAATGGAACATGGAGCGGGACGTGATACAGAGGCAGGGAGACATCAGACCCTGATGCGGTATCACAGGGACTGTGTTTAACCGAGTGTGCCGCTTAAGCGGTGAATCAGATAGATACTGCTTTTGGCATGCTAGCACAACTATAAACTATACAAAATATAAACAAAACCCCCAGAAAAAAAATCAACTTTCTGAAGTCAATGCCATGTACAGAAATGCAGGCAGATATGGGGAAAATGTCAAGACTCAGAAGAGAAAATGGATGAGGGTGCGCTCTCCATTGTATAGTGTCTTACATTCTTATTTTTCCCTTTGCTTTTTGGTCACATCCAGTGATGCTCATGGGTTATTCTTGGCTCTGAGTCAGGAGTTATTCCTGGTGGACTCTGGGGGACCATGTAGGATGCTGGGGACAGAACCTGGGTAAGCTGTGTGCAAGGCAAATGCCCTACCCGCTATACTAGCACTCTGGCCCCAGTGTCTGACATTATTCTTGACTACTTACGTCCGCCTTTTCTCATTTATAAAATAGGGAAAGCATTTCTTAGACTGTCTTTGTCTGGGTGGGGTGGCTGGGACACGGTACAGAAATAAATACTCAGGATCCAATTAGCCCCGCTAATGACTCCTTCCTCTAATTACTCACTAGATGAATTAATTAATCCATGGAAAGGACTTAGTGGAGTCTCTGAGATGGAGTGGATGCCCTTCATGTAGCAGCTAATGCATTCATGACGCCAACTATTCACCAGGCACTGTGCCAGCACCTTCTATAAATCAACACAGTTAACTTCACACCAGAATAGGCAACTCTGCTCCTATTTTCCAAAAAAGCAAAGGGAGACATGGAGACCTAGGATCACACCCAGTTGATGTTCAGGACTTACTCCCTGCACTGCACTCAGGAGTCACTCCTGGAGATGCCCCAAGGACTGTATGTAGTATAGGGGTTGAGCCCGTGTAGGCTGTGCCTCAGGAAAAGCGCTTTACTCACTGTACTATCTCTCCAGTCCACGGATACTTAGAATGATGTGTCGGGTATTCGGCAATAGGTAAATTTCTATCATTATCCAGAATACAGGGCAATGTTTTGTAACAGACTTCCTCCCAATAAAGGCCAAGATGGACACTTATGAGATAGTGAGATACTTATGGGATAGAGTGATAGACTGTAATGACTGTCCTGGCAAACAGGAGATGTTGGAGACTTCAACAGATTGGGTGGTCAGCGGGAGAGGGGGGCAAGTTCAGCAGCCTCAGGGCAGGACCAAGCTTAGAGGGTGTAGGATCTCACTGGCTCGGCCTTGCTGGAGCTGCCACTGGCAGAGAGGAGAGTGACATGGATGTCAATGATCCATCCATCCCGCTTGGGATTGCACCAGATTTAAAAAGGTTTACAAGAAGTTGGATCATTGGACAAACAATTGGAGGAAAGATGGATGGAAAGTTTGGAAACCACACGTTAAGAGAACGATACCATTTTAGGAGGAGGAATCAAGAACTTTGACCTCAACCTTGGCCCTTACTGCTGTGTCACTTGGGGAAAGTCACTAATGCCTGTCTGCAGCCTTCCTTCATGAAGATTATCAACGCTAATAGCTGCTTCTCAAGATGGGTCACTCAGGGTGGCGGGGTAACAGAACCCATGGAATGCCAGGTACAAGGGTGGATGTAGCCAAGGGACTCCGGCAGGGAAGTCAGAAGAAAGACAGACAAGTTCTGGGAACAGGAGCTTCCAAATGGGAATGGTGGGATGGTGCCCGTGCATCATATGAGACTTAGATCCCTGGCCGAGAAAGTCTCCCTGGGCTCAGTGGGGCGCGAAGCCAAACAGTGCAACTTCTGCGTCATATGGACACTCTATTCTTACTTTAACAAGAAATCTTCATGTGTTTTTCTAGACAGGCTGAATCAGTAACATTCCCAATGAAGGCTAGAGAAAATGCCAGATATCAATGAGAAAGGAAAAGTGGGTTTTCTGGATCAGACAAGCTTGAAAATTCAGGTCTCAAATATTACATGGGGGCCAGAGCGATAGCCCAGCGGGTAGGGTGTTTGTTTGTCTTGCACACGGCAGGCCTGTGCCGGCCTGGGTTTGATCCCGGCATCCCATATGGTCCCCCGAGCACCGCCAGGAGTAATTCCTGAGTGCAGAGCCAGGAGAAACCCCTGAGCATCGCGGGTGTGACCCAAAAAAGCAAAAAAAAAAAAAAAAAAAGCAAAAAAAAATTACATGGTCAAACTAGGCTCACACTTGAAAGATGGGGTTAATTATTAGAATGAATCAGGTACCGCTTCTTGCACTCTCCTAAAAACAAATAACTAATGAGAGCTCTTAAAAGATGATGTATGTGTGTGCTCTGTTTTGTATATGCATGTGCATGCCTCTGTGTGTGTGTGTGTGTGTGTGTGTGTGTTGCAACCTAATCAATTCTAAGGAAATTCAATCACTCTGAGGCTTCTAATAATACCCTGGGCTTCTCAATCAGAAACAAAGAAAAGTGATTAACGAAGTCAAGGACACCTCTGTTTGGAAACTTCACTTCATAAAAGAATTCTTTAAAAGAGGTCGAAGAGGTATTTTCTTTTCTTTTTTTAAAATATTCTATTATACCACCATGAGATATACAATTACAAAGATGTTCATGTTTGGGTTTCAGTCATACAGTGTTCCAGCACCCATCCCTCCACCAGTGCCCATTTCCCACCACCAATGTCCCCAATTCCCTCCCCCTCCCCTAGCCTGCCTCTATGGCAGGTTTCTTAATTTCTTTTCTCTCTTTTTCTCTCTCTTTCTTTCTCTCTTCCTTCCAAAGAGGTATTTTCATGGTACTTTCTTGAGAGATGGGACAGAGACACAAGTTATCAACTTGGAGCCCGGAACCACTTACAACAGCCGTGGCCAGATTAGATAAGCGCCCGAGTGCTACGTGAGCTGCCTAAGTGTGCCTGTCCATTAGTGAGCCTCAGAGATTACACCAGCGCCTCTGCCATGTGCCCTGGGTCTAGTCCTCTGGTTTACTATGCAGAGGGCCAGAGCTGAGGGCCAAGTTACATTTTAAAGCTAAAACAGAAGGCTCTGTTTTTCCCCTGCATGAGAATCGTCCCTTTCCTACCTGTGTGCTCAGGGTCTCTCAAATCCAAGCCTACGACTCTTAGACTTTGGAACTAGACTTTCCGTATGTTTGGGCCCATGCTCCAAGCTCCTTGTCAAGGAGCATCCACCCTATTGCTGACCATAGCACATTCTTGAAGAGGAAACAGGCCGAGAAAAGATATCTTATAATCCCTCTAAATATTTGACAGGTAGAACCTGGTGGTGGGGGTTTTGGGGGACACTCTGGTGGACGGTGTGGTGATGTATGCATAAAAGCCTGTCATAAATAGTATTTTGTAAAAATTTTATAAAAATTAAAAAATTGGAAAACTGGGTAACACTGGTGGTGGGAAATGTGCACTGGTGAAGGGAAGGGTGTTGGAACATTCTATGACTAAAACCCAACCATGAACAACTTTGTATCTGTGATTCAATTGACAACAATTAATAAAAATGTAAAAGACTTTTTTTTCTGACACAGCCAACATCTCCCCCAAAGCCAAGTCAAGTTTCCTACCATGCTTCACTAGGTCACTGTCTTTCACACACATTTTCTCTTGCCAAGTTCCTCCCACCTCCCTCCCTTCCTCAGGAAGTCCCTCAGCCTTCAGCCCACACTCAGCAAACATCAGATGACATTAGTTGAGAATCTCCCACAACCAGAGGGGGAGCCCAGTCTTGGCAAGGGGGGCCCCCACCGTCAGGACCTGACCGACTGAGGCCGCTCCTGAGTGGAGGGAGCCGGGCGTGCACCGGTGTTCCCACTTACCCTGGTGATCTGGATGTTGTTGAGCTGCTGCTGCCAGTGTAGAATCGTCTCCATGCGATACACCCACATGTTAATGTTCCCCACCAGCACGGACTTGCCGACTCTCTGGACCAGCGTGCACAGGGACGTGTACAGCGTCTGGAGGAGTTCCCTGATTAGTCGGATGTTCTGCTGGTCTTCGGGGACTTGAATGGGGGAAGAAAGGAGGAGGACAGTGAGCACCCTGGAACACTGGAGCCTCATAACTGGGCCTTTCTTCCTCTTTTGGCTCTGGTTTTTCAGGGACCATCTCTGGGGATAGGATTTTCTTTCCTGCTGGTGTTGATGCCCCACTTGGCTGTTCTTGCTCTCGAGGGACCAGAGCTCCTCTCCGTTAGACCCTCCTTTGTTCTCTTTCTCCCTAGTTCTCAATAAAGACTCTTTCTCTGGCTCACTGTTCAGCCTGCACAAGGGCTCACATGTTCTGAATGGAAGTTCTTTCCCTCACCAGGGACACCTCTTTGAAAGAGATGGCCTGTGGTAGGAATGTGGGGGGCCTGGGGACCAGGAACTGGGATTTATTTGAATTCTTGGCTTTGAAGAAATTCAAATTCTTTATTTATTCTTTATTTGAATTTCAAATAATTCAAATCTTTATTTGAATTATTCTAAGGATAATTCTTTGCTCACTCTCAGGGCCTCATATTGACCAGTCTGTTGAGTCAGGGACTACTGTTCCTGTAACTCCAACAGTCTGTGACTCGAATCTTCCTCAAGAAATCTGTTTTCTAGAAATCTGGACTGGCGCAGGCCAGATAGACAAGGATCGAACCTGAGCCTCTATCTACAAGTCTGGAGGGCGACAAGAGGGCAAATGGGTGATCCCAATCACAGGAGGCGAGACTGATGGTCTCACCCTCTGTCCCCTGGGGTCCTCCTTCTTTCCAGGCTATGTGGCCCTTCTGGAATGCACCTGGGATGACAAATCCCATCCACTCTTGCTCCCTTAAACCTAACAACAAGTCTATGTTATTGGAGTTTCCTCCCCTCCCTCCACCTGGTCATCCCAGAGCCTCCAGAAAAGTAGAGAGAATAGGCAAGAACTCACCTTTCAGTACCACTTTTTCCAAAATGTTCATGAAGTTCTTTTGGGCAATGCCACTCAGGGACGTGAGCTGTGACTTGGCTATCAGTTCCAACAGCTGTGGACAAAAATAGAAGTTGCCAGGCGTAGGCTACCGAGATTATTTTCCTCTTCTAATCTTTACTTTTGAGTCACATGAGATGGAGATACAGACTGACAGGGAGAGAGAAATGGCTGGCAGGACCACCAGGCAGGAGAAAGGAGATGTGACCCGAGCAAGACCAAGACTCATCGTCCACCCAAAAGCAGGTCTCAATACGTAATAATACATAATTCCTTCCCCCCACCCCTTGAGATCTAAAAGAGTTTGGCTCCTGTACAGGCAAATTCATTCTCCTTGTCCTACTTTAGCAGGAGAAGCGGACATGCTTGGAACAAAAACTCCTCTGCCCTGCAAAGGTGTGAATAACCAGGGGGGCACTCTGCTGCCCACGGCTGTGCCCTCCCCTCCAGGCACCTGACTCTCATGATCAGCAAGAATGTGCACTTTCCGGGGGACGGGCGAGTCCCAGCCAGCCACTTGCTGCTTAGGCAGCACTCAGTAAAAATGGCTACTGAACTAGAATCTTCTGTGGTACTCAACTTTGGGTAGAAAGGCCAGTCACAGTAGGGGAGGGGGAGGGAAAAGGGGGGGAGAGAGACAGAGATAGAGAGACAGAGAGACAGGCAAGAGAGACAGGAGAGAGAGAGAGAATTCAAGGATGTGTAGCATAGGTATGTTTCTGTTTAGGCGCCAGGATTCCTAGTTTGGGTTCCAGCCTTGATTTGACACTCATCAGCTCTGAGATGATGGGAAGGTCTGAAGGTTCTTAGGTCCCCCTTCCCCCACACACACACACACACACACACACACACACACACACACACACAGTTTCTTCATCTGTACCAATTCTAAGAGTCACCAAGATTCTTCAAAGAGGAAGCACCCAGAAAGCTCTTAGGTGAACAGGGCATGCCTCAGGTGGAAAGCAAAGCCGGGTGTGTGGGGGCTGAAGGAGTGGGCCCTATTTCCCCTGCTGGGCAGAAACAAAAGCTAATCATATAAGATGGGTGCAATCTTAGCCCAGTCTTTGTTCAATAATACAATTCTTGACAAATGTGTAAAGATTAAGAAAGGTCAGAGATCCTACAGTTAAAAATGGAAACTTTAATTTTACTTATTGGGAGAGGGATGAGTTTGGGCCATATCTGGTGGTGCTCAGGACTTACTACTGGCTTTGAGCCTAGGGGTCACTTTTAGTAGTGCTTGGGGACTATACGCAGTGTTGAACCAGGGTTGGGTGCCGTCTAGGCAAGGGCCTTACTCCATTATCTCTCAGGCCCCGATGTGAAAATAGAAAGTGGGTTTTAGAGAGCTCAATGCACATGTGCAGACTGAGGTGAAGAAGACTCAGTCCACAAGCAGTCTGAGCGCTCACGGTGGCCTCAATACACCTGATGCTATCTCACAATCAGCCAACAAACATGGCCCACAGCAAGGGAAATGGCAATCTCACAGAAAACCATCAGCCCCCTAGGTGAAAGCACCTCCTCTTTGGGCAGAAAGGTGGATTACCTTGCTCCTGTCCCTGTCCTTTTTTTTTTTTTTTGGGTCACACCCGGCGACACTCAGGGGTTACTCCTGGCTCTGCACTCAGGAATTACTCCTGGCGGTGCTTGGGGACCATATGGGATGCCGGGATTCGAACCCGGGCCGGCACAGGCCGGCCGCGCAAGGCAAACGCCCTACCCGCTGGGCTATCGCCTCCGGCCCCCTGTCCCTGTCCTTTATGCTAACTTTTGAATCTCTTCCACCATCCCGCCCAGGTCTAGGCCAGTCACAAGAGGGTGACATCATGAAGGGTGACGTCACGGAGGGTGACATTACGGAGGGTGACGCAGTGCTGTCATCAAGGCGAAGCGGCAAAGTGACAGTCTGAAGACTAGGTCGCAGAGGCAAGCTGCAACTTCTGCAATCCAAAGAACTGCTTCCAAGGCATCCATTGATCCATTTAATTATTTTAGCGAAGCAGGATAGTTTTTATTATTTTTTTTTGCTTTTTGGGTCACACCCGCAATGCTCAGGGGTTTCTCCTGGCTCTGCACTCAGGAATTACTCCCGGCGGTGCTCAGGGGACCATATGGGATGCCGGGATCGAACCCGGGCCGGCACGAGCTCACCAGTATGCAAGGCAACGCCCTACCCGCTGGGCTATCGCTCCGGCCCCAAGATAGTTTTTTGGTGAACCAAACTTACTAAGTTGGGAGAGGGGGCGTGGAAAAGGAAAGGAACAGGGGTTCAAGAGAGAACATACACTAAAAAAAAAAAAAAAAAAACAAGCAAGCAACCAATGAGAGGCAGAGACAAGCGAGTGAGATGCGTGTTCAAGGGAGACTATGGGCCGGAAGAGCAAGCATTGAGGCACCCATTTAAATCTCTGCTCCCCAGGGTGCCCTTTGTAAACTCATCAGATTCTGTCCAGATTTTCAATTTCCTGAATGCAACTTTTGCTTCAAGTTCAAACGAAAAACAAGTAAAACTACCCTACCCCCAGACCTTTGCCAGCCAAGCAGAGACAAGATTTTCTTCTTCTTCTTTTTTTTTTCCTTTTTTGGGTCACACCTCGCAATGCTCAGGGGTTACTCCTGCTCCTGCTCTGCATTCAGGAATTACTCCTGGTGGTACTCGGGGGACCATATGGGATGCTGGGGATTGAACCCAGGTCGCCTGTGTGCAAGGCCCTACCTGCTGTGCTATTGCTCCAGTCCCAGAAACAAGGTTTTCGGATGGGGAGCAGGGGGCTCAGAAAGGCAGTCAGCAGTGGGTGGGCGGGGCAGCACCCTGGCCCCGTGACCACACTGGACACCTTCAGTCTGGTTCAGCTCTGTCACCAGTGGCACGTGACAGTCGAGCGAGGAGTGAAAAATGGCACCAAAGGACTAGCTGAACCTTTCATTTATCTCCCTGACCCACAACAGGGTTCGAAGGCCAAGCCAAGAGGCTATTAATACCCGGAGCCTCACATGGGCAGCCTGAAGCCCAGTCTGCAGGGCTGGACTGGTGCTCGGTGCACTGACTCATCAGTGCAGGTGGAGCTGGGACGGGAGGGGGGTCAGTCTGCGCCTGGGATCTCTCCCCGGCTCAGGTTAAACGTGCCTCCCCACCCCCATGCACCCATCACAAGGACAGAAGGCAAAACAGTCAAGGTGATGACTACGCACCTGAAGGAAAACAAGACCTGTGGTGGGACGGAAGTGGTGTCTGACTAAGGGCTTGGAGGAGCTGGCAGTAAACTGCCTGACGACACCAGAATGGCAGGTGAACTGCCCACAGTTTGATCTGATCTCGAGAGAAAGTCCCTCTTTTCAGAGCCAGGCAGCTGTGGGGTCAGGAGAAAAGGACCCTGAGAGAGGCGACCAGGATCCTGCAGCCGGGTGACCTTTACAACTGTCATCTGTTCAGCAGGTGATTTCTGAGGCCCCGCTCTGTCCCGGACCGTGGGATGTGGCTGGCACGCTGAAGACACACAATCCCCCTGGGCTCACGGAGCTTTACTGTCCAGCGGGTGTAAGTCCTTTCCCTCTCACACTCCAGTCTTTCCATTTCTAAAGTGGAAATCAGACGCCTACCTCACAGGTCTGTGGGAGTTAAGTGAGGTAAATATGGACCGTTCCACAGCCAATATCCAATAAGGGGCACTTTTGTCAGGGCATTTCTTCTCTTTTGAACCTCAATCACTTGTGAGGTTTCAAGGTGATATCCATGGCTGGCATTAACTGTTAAAGGGCCAGTGATAGTACAGTGGGTAGGACATTTGCTTTGCAGGCATCCTACCCAAGTTCAATCCCCTGGCACCTCATATGACTCTTCATGCACAGCCAATAATGATCCTTGAGTGCATAAATAGGAGTAAGCCCTGGGCACAGCTGGGTACGAACCCCTCCCCCAAAAAAAGGGTCAGAGAGTATATAACTGTGGTTCTGTGAGCTATACATTCTCTGTTGCAACTCCTTGTGGATGATGGTATATTTCAATAAAACTTCTTTTACAAAAACAGGAGTGGGGCCAAATTTGACCCATGGCCAAAGTTTGCCAATTGAAATATACTTGTCACATGCATATATGTATCATAGAGTTGAAGAGCTGGGCCCTCCAGAGACAAACTGTCTGGCTGTCTGGCTCAGTCTCCCCCACTGTAGAAGTAAGCATCATAACAATACCTATTTTGGAGTTGTTGTCAAGATTAGGTATATCCATAAAGCATTCATAATAGCCTAATACAAAGAATTATCCATAATTAATTATAACAAATTTTTATCTCATAACAGAGATAATACAGAAAGGGAATTACTGCCAGGGAGTGCAGAGTGAACTAGAAGGGCAAAGAACGGCTTTGAAGACTGAGAATTCTTGCATTTCAATTTTATGTATTGTTAACCCAAATGTTAGTGCTTTCAAATTTAATATTCCTTTGTCATTTTAATTTTGTTTGGAATACATTTAATAGCCTGCCACTCTAAGTTAACGTGATGTTAGTACACTTCATGACTTACATAGTTGCTGGTCTCATGAACTTTTTTGGTTTGTTTGCTTTTGTTTTGGGGTCAAAACTGGCAGTGCTTAGAGGCTCCTGGCTCTGGGCTCAGGGATCATTCCCAGGGGTTCTGGGGACCAAACTCAGGTTGGCTACGTGTAAGGAAAGAGCCTTAACCGCTGCTCTATCTTTCTGTTCTATACTACCTGGCCTTCTCATGAAGTCTTAACTTGCTAAGAGTAATAGATGTTTGCTACATGCCAAGAACTGTGTTAAATACATTTTATATGTGGGATCTTATTTAATCAAGACAACCCAACAAAGTGGGTTTGACAAGAGAAGAGACCATGGCAGGGAGGAATTAGTAACTCACTTATCTGCAGCAACAGGTGTAGTTAGAACTTGGGCGCAGCAATGTCTAACACAGAACATATATTTGATAATAAGAACTTTGGTTTGCTTAGGGCCAGTCAAATCTGCACCTAAGACAAACCTGACTGCCTCTAGAAGTAGCAGAAATCAGATGCACTGTTATGGTCTAGGAAGCAGCCTAGAAATTTGAGACCAATATTACTATGAGATGACTACTCAGTTTCTACCATGAAGGAAAAACATAACACTCAGAAAGTGCCAGTAACACATTTGGGGTAAGACAGTGACTTTAGGAAAACTGGTGAAGCCCAGAGCATTAACGCTGTAAGCCAGAACCTGCAGGGAAGCATGGCTGGAACTAGTAACCAGGACAGAACTGATTAATTTTATTTCTGTGCGGGAAATGCTGTGTGCGAGGGAACAGGACTGTCTCTAGCAATTTCTATAGCTATGTGAGCCAACTAAGCGCCTGCCCCTCGCCACGAGAGAAAAGAGGTGGAGGGGGAGCAGAGGGAAATAAATGTCTTGTTTGGAAACGGCTGTTTTGTTTTCTGCTAGGCAAATTTTAGCCCAGGTGCCAGTAATTTGTGGCTGTGTTTCTGGGGGCAGGGAGGAGGGTTCTGTGCTCTGCGGAATTCCATGCTATCATTACTGTGTGGGCAGTCTGAGTATCTGGCTGCCTCTGCAGAGACTTGCTGTGCGCTCACAGGAATGGTTCTGGACGATGGGAGGGGAGGCAGGGATGGTGGTCAATGCTGCGGGAACCACATCCTGCCTGCTGGCTGGGGCTCATGCTAGTTTTGGACACAATGAATAGAGAAATCTCGAGCTGCAAGCGATATCACTGAGCAAATCTCAGAGCAGTAACTCCCCCACAACTTGAAGTAGGGTGTGGCAGATGAAGGTGGCAGAGATATCTCCCTCTTATCTTCCTTGAACTGCAGGAAAAGTTGCTTTCTCACTGTCTCTTCCCTTCAGTGCATGGTACCTTCATGCTTTTAATATTATATTAGCTCGGGGCAGGAGTGATAGTATAGCGAGTAGGGCGTTTGCCTTGCATGTGGTTGACCCAGGCTCGATCCCTGGCATCCCATATTGGCCCCCTGAGCACTGCCAGGAGTAATTCCTGAATGCAGAGGCAGGAGTAATCCCTGAGCATTTCCAGGTATGACCAAAAATGCAAAAAAAAATTACAACAACTCATGGGCTGAGAGAAAGGGGTTAAGGCGGCTTGCCTTGCAGCTGGTCAGCCTTGATTTAATTCCTGGCAGAGCACTGCATATGGTCCCTCAAGCACCTCCAGGAATTATCACTGAGCACAGAGCAAGGAGCATCAGGTGTGGCTCAATTCATGCCCTTCCCACCCAAATAAAAGTTTACGGCACATCTTTTTTAAATAACTTATTTCAAATCAGCTTCCCCCCTCCCTCTCTCCTTTCCTTCCTTCCTTCCTTTGCTTTTGAGCCACACCCAGTGGTGCTCAGGGGGTTACTCCTGGATCTGCATTCAGGAATTACTCCTGGTGATGCATGGAGGACCAGATGGGATGCCGGGATCAAGCCTGAGTGGGCTGTTTGTGAGAACAAGCATCCTACCTGCTGTATTATCACTCCAGTCCCAGATTTCTTTTCGTAAACCCCTCACATAACTTTCTTTTTTTTTTTTTTTTTTTTTGACATTTGTTGGGTCACACACTCCCGAGGAATGCTTGCCCTTCCTCTTGGTGTTGCCATCGGTAATTTCTTTTTTTTTTTTTTTTTTTTTAATTTTTTATTATACCACCGTGAAACATACAATTACAAAGGTGTTCATAATTGGTTCTTGGTAATACAGTATTCCAGCACCCATCCCTCCACCAGTGCCCCATTTCCACATTTCCACCACCAATGTACCCCTCCCCCTCCCATCCCCCACCCGCCTTAATAGCAGGTACCCCAGTTTCCTCTCTTTCTCTCTCTATCTCTCTCTCTGTCTCTGCATCTCTCTCCCTCTTATTCTACACATTGTGGCTAGCCCTGCAGATAGTTAGAGTTAATCACTTAAGTCTCTTTCACATAACTTTCATTTGCAATAAAAACAGAATCTAAACTCCTTACTGTAAGTGGCACGGTCCTTTCTGTTCTGTTGTTTGCTCTTTTGCTTGCTACCTTTTGCTCAGCCCTGCCCCAACTCATTGCTTCCCTGGCTAGAGGGCTGACTGTGATGCCCTGGACAGGATCATTTCATTCCACCTTTCAGTCTTGCTACAACTGTGCATGCTCAGCTCTGCCCGAGCTCAAAGGCTGCCTTCTGGGAGCTCAGCAAAACTTCCCGCACATGTGACCTGAAGCCTTCCAATCACCCGCCTTACCTTACTACAGACCTACTGTTCATAGACATGTCTGAAATGGACTTACTGATTTCTCTGATGGTCTAATTAGGATATGAACCTCTATGCTCTACCGCTGCTCAGCACAAAGCAGGCACTCAAGTTCTGTCTTTCAATCGCAAGGAATGTGATAACTGGAGATCTAGGAAATAATTTACCCCATTATTTGCATGCTGTCCATTCATGGCAGGCAGATGACACAGTTAAAAGGTCACACTGGTAGGTGGCCTGGACTGTCAGCTGGTACAGCAAGTCTTCACTTAGCTTGGGGGTAGCTCTTGGAAGCTGTGACTTCAAGTCAAACGATGGTTAAGGAAAGAGGGCCCTGGGAGCAACCATTCTGTCCGATGATGACGTAGGGGTTTCTTTGTTCCCATCACGTTATAACAAAAATGACTGGACAAGAGGGTATTACGAGAGGACCTGCTCTATTCATGTGGTTCTGGTCCTCACTGATGGCCCAGGAGTAAGTGACATATAATGCAAAGCTACTGCACACTTTCCAGGAGGACAAGCATCTGAGATGTAGAAAGTCGCAAAGCAACTGGGGTTTCAGAAGCATCAACAAAGGCAGCAGCTGCCCCTGCCTGTCATCTGAGACAAAAAGCGCGCCAGGGTTAGTCAGGTGCATTTGCCCAAGCAGACTCCATCTTGCGCTGAATATTGTTAACACACTTTCCCCCTACTCTCTCCCATCTCCCAGGGCAGGGGGAATCTAAGGCTTAAAGCCTATCTGATTGAATCACATGGCATGTGACTAGCAGAGTTAGAAAGGAGGCCTCCAGAAGCTTCCAGAGCCCCTGCCTTTTGTCACATGCTCAATACTCAAGCTGGGATACTCACAGCAAGATTATATTGTTTGCAATAAACCCTTGGCAGTACTGCTGCCTGCTTCAACTGCCGTGTACTTCCAAGACCCTTATTTATTCAATGGATAACATAGATTAAAAACCTGGAAAGTTTTCTCCTGACTTTGAGCTTGAACACTGACAGGTTGAAGAGGAAAAAATTTCAGCTACATTAATAATCCCCAGGCATGTCAAGAGCGGGTAAATATTATCTGCAAGTGGAACATCTCTCTAACCAACGGCGTTAGACTCCTAAGAAGGAGGGCCGAGTTTACACAAATCGATTGTGTTCTGCACACAGAGACACTCGCCTCTCTGCCTCCCACCCAGCCTGGATCTTTCTGAATTTACAAGGGTTCCCTTCCTTGATTCAGGGCAAGCAGCTAGATTCAACTCAATAAACTGGGTTAACACGCTGACCCAGGTCCCACAATTTGTGTTAATGAAGTCACATGCACGTGTGCGCCACTGATGGTCCACACCTACGTCCATGTGTTAACTGGGCCCCCCCTTCACAGAAGTGCTCCCTATGATTCATTTCCTATGCAGTGGGGTTCCACATGGTGAGTACTGGCCCACTCATGCTCTATTTCTGTTCTACTTTGTCCCCACAGTCTTCTACATGTTTCTCTATTTAGCCAAGTCCTAGGCACCCATTAAGGGTGAAAATCCTGGGTTAACCTTTTCTATAAAAGGTATCTCCCATCCCTTATTTCTTTCCTTCTTTACTTATCTTTTTTGTTTTTTGGGACATCTGGCAGTGCTCAGGGCTCACACCTGGCTCTGCACACAGGGATCACTCTGGGCAGGCTCAAGTGATTATATGTGGTGCCAGAGATTGAACCTGGGCTGGACGCATGCAAGTTACGTGCCCTTCCTGCTGTATTATCTCTCCAGTCCCATGCCTCCACTGTTTATCCCACACTCTTCTAGGCAGGGCCAAACCAAACTTCAGCAGTGGCACCTTGACTCTAAGAAGAGCCCAGAAGAAGCTCCTGACAGGTGCAACTCATGTGCACGATTTTCAAGGTACTAAGGCAACGCTAGGAACATGGTCCGGCCTTTCCATAGCACTCACGGCAGCAGCCCACAGCAATCACTGGGGGGCAGGATGGATGTTGTTCATTCCTTGACAGTGGAGATCTTCTTTATTGCAGTCATGGGTTCTTTGGATTCTGGCTCACAGATACTTAAAATAAACATCTGTCTTACCCCAAAGAGCAATGCCGAATTCGGCACCCATTGCTTTCAGGAAGCTATCTCTTTGTCTCTTTGGATGGGGAAAATAGCTTTGTAAAACTCAGATCACTTGCCCAATTCAGCACATCCCCGGGTATAATAAGCTCCAACTCAGCCTCGATCCCTCAGTGAAATTTCAGTAGAAAAGTTATTTTTGGGTCCCCCTAGTGAGATTCAGAATATGTATATTCCAAAGCTGCCTGGCTTGGAAAGGAAAATCAGGTAAAAAAGATCGGATAAAATCACACTCCTGTAGCTCATCTTTATTTTCTATTTTTGTGCATGTCTTGGTGCCAGTCCCCAAAAGTGATGACAGTAGTAAGTACTCGAACCACTAAATGCTTACAGAGTACTGGATACAGCCCTAGTATTTTACATGTCAAAATTCAATTTAATTCTCACAGCGATGCGACAGCGTGGCTAACACTGTTAGCACCCTTTGAATGTGCATGGTTTGCAAATGGATTTGTGAATATACCTGAGTTGGGAGTACGAGCTTAATTCCCTTTGACTCATGGTCAAGATGTCACTATTCTGATCTCTTAGTTTCCCGCCCATTGCTTTGGTCCTACTTCGGGTGGTCCTCTACTTCTGCCAGTACCCCATTAATTCTGTGGTACTGTGAATATGGTCTATATTTATACTTGCCCCACTTCTGAGGGCCAGGCTGCTTTTGTAGGTACCCAGACACTGCAGGATCTACTTGTCCTTGTCTGACACTTTAATTAGAGGCAGGCTGGGGAGGGGGAAGGGAATCGGGGACATTGGTGGTGGGAGATGGGCACTAGTGGAGGGATGGGTGCTGGAACACTGTATGGCAGAAACCCAAATATGATCATCTTTGTAATTGTATATCTCATGGTGGTATAATAAAATATTTAAAATATTTATTAAAAATAATAAAAATTAAAATTTATTTAAAATTTTTATTATTGTTATTTTATTAATTTTTAATGGAAAAAATTGGGGTGGGGCCACACCCATCATTATTTAGGGGTTACTTACTGGCTCTGTACTCAGGAATCACTCCTGGCAGTGCTAAGGGGAACACCTGGGATGTCGGGCATCAAACTGGGGTCGGCCGTGTGCAAGGTAAACCCCTTACTGGCTGTACTATAGCTCCAACTCCTGAACACTTTATTTTTAATTTATTTTTTTGGTTTTGGGGCCATACCTGGCTGTCTCGGGGATCACTCCTGGCAGGAGCTGAGAGACCGTATATGGTGCCAGAGATTGAGCAAGGGTCCATTGAGTGCAAGACCAAGGGCTTATCCTTGAACTATGCACTCTGGCCCCTGATGGTAATATGACTGAGAAGACCAGGCATTCCAAGAGAACTTTCTCCTGAGAAGTCCAGCTGCCTACTCAAGCCTTCACTGGAGACCAGCAGTGCCCTCACACCTAATGGCTGCCACCATTTCTCCACCTGAGTCTCAGTGTGGGCTTCCAGCTCTGTTCCTCTGATTGGGCTGCTGTGGAATGGCCCCTTTCCTGCCATCCCAGCATCTTGGTCCCTAAGGAATGAGGTCCGCTGAGTTTTAGACCTGGGGACAGAGAGGCTACCTCCAGAAAAAGACCACAGAGCATGTGTGGTGCCCAATTCATCCAAGGCCACTGTCAGTGAGGACCTGGTAAAGGGCCTCGTTGCTCATGTACATCATTAGCCACCAGGGGCTTGGCAGCACCATGCCCCAAATTGAAGGCATTGGGTTTACATTTGAGTCACAGTGCCCTATTTTGGCCTCACATCTGCCAAACCGCCAGTCAACTTAAACTAAAACATGTTTCTGGAAGAGAACTTTTCGGGTAGTAGGAATGCAGTAACTTGCTGGAAATGTTCAAATGGACTTTGGGTGGTAATGCAGAATAGCTCAAACAAAACCAAGAATGTGCACGGGTCTGGGTCGTGACGTGCTTCTTGGCTGCCGAGGGCAGAGAAGGAGGCTGCATGCTTGTCTTTCCTGATCTGCAAGAATAACTGAGTCAGTTCACTCCAGGCGGGAAACCGGTACTCCAGGTTCTACAGAACCTTCCTGGTCTTAAGATTGGTCTTTCAGTAAACATGTTTTTGGCCACATTTCTAGCCCCTAGAGAGCTGGGAGTGACCAGAGCAAAGAGGAAGCATGAAAGCTTCCTCCTGTGCTTACAAGTTGCATGTGTGTGCAGCAGCTTGGTAGTTATAAAAAGGAGACAGATTTGGCCTGCAGTGTTATCTAAGCTAAGAGGGGACAGAGCACTGGACCAGGAGTTCAGAGTACCAGGTGTGCATCCTGCCTTTCCCTCACAACCCCTCTTGGTGAGGAACCCTATGTCAACAGTCCCTTGACCTCTAGTTCTGTCTCTCTGAAATGAGTTAACATCTGCCCACTTCATATATTTATTTGGTTTTGGGCCACCCACAGTGGTGCTCAAGGGCTATTCCAGGCTCTATGCTCAGGAGTGACTCTTGATGGAACTCAGGGGACCATTTGTGTGCCTGGGGGGTGGAGCCAGGGTTGGGTGCATGTTGGGGGAGGGGCCATACCTGACAATGCTCAAGGCTTATTCCTGGTTCTGTTACAGGGATCACTCAGGGCAGAGCTCAGGGGACCACATGCAGTGTCAGGGACTGAGATAGGCAAGTGACTTTTTTTTTTCTTTCTGGGTCACAACTGGTGATGCTCAAGGGTTCCTAGGGTTACTCCTGGCTCTGAGCTCAGAATTACTCCTGGCGGTGCTCAGGGGACCATATGGGATGCCCAGGATCAAACCCAGGTCAACTGCATGCAAGGCAAGTATCCTATCAGCTGTAATATTGCTCCGGCCCCTGAAGGCAAGTAACTGAACCCCTGTACTATCTCTCAGCCTCCTCCCCCAAAATGTCATCTGTCAATCACAAAATAGGAAATTTACAACTTGATAGCTGGTGGAATCTGGGAGGCCAAAGTCCTTCCTGACTACGGGGTCAGGAAGGACTTTTGTTATGACCTTCTAAAGCACTGGGTTTGTCAGGGCTCTGTTCATCCATTTACCCCCTCTTACCAGAATCTAAATGGGGTGTTCTACCTCTGTTTTCCTCATTGTAACTTATGGATTTAGGTCTGATATTGAAGTCTTTAATCCATGGCCACTGGACTTTTTGTGTATGGTATTAGGGGGTCTGAATTCTTTTTTCATTTTTGCATTTGACCTACCAGTTTTCCCAGCATCATTTGTTGAAGAGATTTTCTGGCTCCATTTCATATTCTTTGCTCCTTTTTGAAGATGAGCTGTGAAGTATGGGTATAAACTAATGCCCAAAGGCAACAGACACTGAGATCTGGTCTGTAGTGGTAGGGTCACTGTGCTGGTGAGAAGGGGCAAGGGGGGGAAGAAGGGACACACAGACACGGTGGAGGGGAGGTGTACAGTCCGGTGAGAAGGGGAGAGGGAGAGGGACACGCAGACATGATAGAGGGAGGTGTACAGTCCGGTGAGAAGGGGGAGAGGGGAGAGGGACACGCAGACATGATAGAGGGAGGTGTACAGTCTGGTGAGAAGGGAGAGGGGGAGGAGGGCCACGAAGACATGGTGGAGGGAGGTGTACAGTCCGTGAGAAGGGGAGAGGGGGAGAGGGACACGCAGACATGATAGAGGGAGGTGTACAGTCTGGTGAGAAGGGGAGAGGGGGAGGAGGGCCACGAAGACATGGTGGAGGGAGGTGTACAGTCCGGTGAGAAGGGGAGAGGGGGAGAGGGACACGCCAGACATGATAGAGGGAGGTGTACAGTCTGGTGAGAAGGGGAGAGGGGGAGGAGGGCCACGAAGACATGGTGGAGGGAAGTGTATAGTCTGGTGAGAAGGGGAGAGGGGGAGGAGGGACACGCAGACATGGTGGAGGGAGGTGCTGTCTGGTGGTGGCTGCGTGCTGGAATGTGTTATGCATGAAAACCTACCATTAACAATATTGGAAACCACAGCACCTAAAATTAAATATATATATATATTTTAAAAAATGAACCTACCAAAAAGAAAGAAAGAAAGAAAGAAAGAAAGAAAAGAAAGAAAGAAAAGAAAGAAAGAAAGAAAGAAAGAAAGAAAGAAAGAAAGACTAGAAAGGTAGTACAGTGGGTGGGTTGACCCACCGTGAGGTTGACCTGGACTCAACCTCCAACACTGGGTATGGTGCCTGATGCACAGCTAGGAGCAATTCCTGAGTGCAGAGCAAGAGTAAGCTCTGAGCACCACCATGAGTCACTCCTGAGCACAGAGCCTGGAACAGCCCCTGAGCACAGTGGGGGTGGCCCAAAACAAATAAATAAACAAAGTGGGCAGATGTTAACCCGTTTCTGAGATACAGAAACAGAGGTCAGGAACCGTTGTCATAAGGTTTCCTCACCAGGAGGGGTTGTGGGGGGCAAGGCAGGATGTAAACCTGCTTCTCCAGACTCTTCCTTCTCCCCCAGCCCCCAGAAAAAGACCCTAAATGGAATCACCAACATATACGACCCTTTCCTGCAATGATTCATGTCCTGTGGCCCCTTATCTCATTTAATACTTTACCAGCACTGCCGAGGGGGATGCTCTGGCTTCAATCCCTGTTTACGGACGGGAAGTGGAATCGTCCCAGGTCACATGCAGGCAGTATGGCATCACCCTTATCTGAACCTGACTTTTAAAGCGTGATGCTATTTTCCTGCCGACTGACCATCCGCTTGGAACAGATTTGAAACCTGCCTGTTCCCCCCCTGAGGTCTCTGAGTTCTCTCCCCTCCTCAAACTCAGTTCTGACCCCGCCTTCCCTTGGAGGTCTTCCTCAGACACCTCATCCTCCAGGCACACCTTTGCAAACCCCAGGTCTGTCTGTACTTTTCAAAAAACTGCTTCATGCCATCAGAGCAAGTAACTTCCTTTAATGCATATTTTCTGAGTTACTAACGAGACTGCAGGGCAGGGCGAGCACGTTTTCTTTTCTGTGGAGGGTTAGAGTATAAATATCTGAGGCACGCAGGCCACATGGTCTTTTGTTATTCAACTCCATTTTACTGTGTTGTTCAACTGACTGTGTTGCTCAGACACCGGGAACAAGTGAGCATAAGCTGTGTTCCAAGGAACTTTTTCTTTCTTCTCCTTAGTTTCAGGGCTGGGCCAGAGCCTCAGATATGCCAAGCATATGCTTTGCCAACGAGCTACATCCTAGGCGTTCCAATAAAACTTTTCTTAGACTACACTTAAATTTGAGTTTCGCATTATTTTTGTGTGTCACAAAATGTTCCCCCCAATCATTAGAAAATGCACACATCTCTCACAGTTTGTGGTGTGAATGAAAGCTGTTAAGCTGTATTGGCCTCCAGGCCAGGACTTTGCCAGTTGCTAAGATGGACTCCCGGCCAAAGGCAGGCTCCTGACTATTTTATCTTTGTTTCTCTCACTAGCTGACGGCAGGGCTTGGTGAAAATAATACAGGTTTTGGAGCAAAGCAAGTCTGAGCTCGTGTTCTTGTTCCACTTTGCGTTCTGCTCAGCAACAACAATTTCTTTCTTTTTTTTTTTTTTGTGGGGGGGTGGTGGTGGTTTGGGACACACCCTGTGTTCAAAGGCCATTTCTGGCTCTATGCTCAGGGGCCCATCTGAGGTGCTGGGGATTGAACCCGAGTCAGCTGAAGCAGCTACATGCAAGGCCTTACCATCCCTGTACTATCTTTCTGCCCCAGTAATAACTGTCTTAAGATATGTTCCAGTGTGCCAATAAATGTTGAAAATGGTAACTATTTTATAGTTCTAGCCTGCATTCAGTGCTCACTTCTAGCCAGACTAGAAGTGAGCACTGAATGCAGGTAAAGATATACATGATAATCCCTAAATGCATGTAATTGCAAGTCATGATGGTGAAGAAAAGGGAGCGAGAAAAGGACAGATATAGAATGACTGCATTCATTAATACGACATAAATAGATACCAGTGTTTTACTAAATGTGGAAATGGTAATGGCAGATTAAAACTCACCATTGAATATACACAAAGAGACTTAAGTGATAAACTCTAAATATCTGCAGGGCTAGCCACAATGTATAAAATAAGAGGGAGAGAGATGCAGAGACAGAGAGAGAGACAGAGAGAGAAAGAGAGGAAACTGGGGTACTTGCTATTAAGGCAGCATGGGGGGGTGGGCGGGGGGGTGGGGTACATTGGTGGTGGAAATGGGGCACTGGTGGAGGGATGGGTGCTGGTATACTGTATTACCAAGAACCAATTATGAACACCTTTGTAATTGTATGTTTCACGGTGGTATAATAAAAAATTAAAAAAAAAGAAAAGGGAGCGAGGGAGGGAGGGAGGAAGGGAGAGAGAAAAGAGAGGGAGGGAGAGTAAGAAAGAGCAAGAAAGAACGAGAGAGCACGAGCGAGAAAGAGCAAGAGAGAGCGAGACAGTAAGAGAGAGCGCGAGAGAGCACGAGCAAGAGAGAAAGAGCAAGAGAGAGCGAGAGAGCAAGAGAGAGAGTCAGAGAGAGCAAGAGAGAAGAGAGCGAGAGAGCACTCTCAGCAGTACTTTGGGTTCTGGGGTCACTCTCAGAGATTTTGTTGGTAGTGCAGTGCTTGGCAATGCTGGTGGACACAGGAGCTGTGCTGGTGATGCTGTGGATAGAATCAGGGCCTCACACATGCTAGGCGTGTGCCCTATCCTTAAGAGCTACAGAAAGCCCCATTTTAACCTGTTCTCCCCTAATGATGAGAGTCATGTGATGAATTCCACACCTTTTAATTTTTATTTAGGTTTTGTTTTATGGGTCACACCTGGCAGTGCTCAGGGCTTATTCCTCGCACTGGATTCAGGAATTAATCCTGGCAGTGCTTAGGGGACCATGTGGGATGCCAGGGACTGAGGAGCGAATGCAGTTAAAGTTGTGTGCAAGAGAAGTGCCTTAACCTTTGTACTGTTGCTCCAGTCCCCTCAACCCTTTTAAAAAATGTACTGCAGATTTAAAGAGATTCTATTAAAACCTTAGTTACTGAAACTAAGAAAACACAGTATTATAAACCATATGGGGGCTGATGTATAAGGTTTGCATATGCAGGCTTGATCCCTGGCACCACATGCCACCCCCTGCCCAGCATGCCTAGGTATAGATCTGCAAGTTTTGTCTACGGCCATACCACCCTGAACGCGCCCGATCTCGTCTGATCTCGGAAGCTAAGCAGGGTCGGGCCTGGTTAGTACTTGGATGGAGATCTGCAAGTTTCCAGGCTGAGTACCACAGGGAGGGGTCCTCAAGTCTCGTGGAACTGTTTGGGACAGCCACTCACTGACCCCAACCCCCCAAAACACGTGAGGTCACAGCAGTAGGTTGGCAAACATACCCGAATACACTCCTCAGCAAAGTTGGTTTGAGGATAAGAATATATGAGAAGGGCACTGAGTGCTTCAGAAGAAAAACCTCAAAACATGGTGCCTATCATTAAAATGTTTTAAGCTTCGTATAAAAAATAACATATTATTTCTCAAATTACAGAGCACTCTCACAGTGAAGGGGAAAAAAGATTGTTCTTCCTAAAATAGCAATATTTTCCAATATTTCGAACGTTAAAAACTTTGAAAGCATTCAGCAATTTCTCTGAGATTATTTAAGGAAAAGTGCACTTCATAGATTTGAGAATTAGACACGGTCAGACACAAGTTCAAATCTGGCTCCTCTAGTTTATTTGGCTTTTTGGAGTTACCAAAAAGTGACGCTCTGTGGATGCTCCTGGCTCTGTGCTCCGGGGTGATGCCTGGCAGTGCCCAAAGAGCCATGTGTTGACGGGACTGAACCTGCCACCCCCAATACAAAGCACACTCAGATCTCTGAGCTCTCTCTCTCTCTCAGGCCCGACTGAAAAAGTATCTTTAAAGAGACTTATCATCTTGTAATTAGGTCATAATAATTATGAGTGGCTGGCTTTGCATAACAGGGTCTGGTTTATAGAGTATTTCCTCAAACAATAGATCACTGAGGGTATTTCCCATTCTGAGAAACGGAGGCTAGTCTCAGTCCTTATAGAGAGGGCAGGCAAGTGTTAGAGAATCCACAGCAGTCTCAGGGTGGGGCCCACAGCTGCCCACTTGATTATTCTGTGCACAAAAAAACTTGTGGCAACTTCAAGTGCAAATGCTGAAACTCCCCAGGTTTCAGATCCCAAATTCATTAAGGAACTTACCTTGCTGTACGTTGAAACTCACAATAAAGATATTTCTACTTCTTCAGCTTATTAAAAAGTGAAAGGCGATAATGCCACGAACCACGTAAAATGTTACTTCCCCCTACAAGGATTCTTGTTCCTTTGCTTTATTTCTGTTCTGTTCTTTTTTTTGGGGGGCTACACCCTTGGTGCTCTGGGTTTACTCCTGACTCTCCTGGCTTTAAGAGTGATCAGGGATCATTCTTAAAGGTGCTCAGCAGACCATATGGTGTGCCAGGGACTGAACCCAGGTTGGTCGCATGCCAAGTGAGTGTCCTACCTGCTGTACTACTGACCTGACCCAGCTTTATTTCCTTTCAAGCAGCAGGGCAAAACCTGACCATTTTGTTGGTCAGCTGGTGACCAAGACATCAGATCTGGGTATTAAATACCCAGATGATGGAAATACTTGTGTTCTTGGCCATGGAGTCCAACTCTTCCTGGGCCTGGCACTTGGCGGCAGGGACTCTCCTGCCAAGGGGCACCTTTGGGGCTGGAGCAGGGCACAGCAGGAGAAGGAACAGATCTGCTCCCTGTGCTCAAACTCAGCTCAGCACATCTAACCTTTCAGGAAGCCTCATCAGGCCAACTGCCTCCTTCTGCCCAGGATGACAGGTGAACCTTCCAGGCCTCACAGGCTGAGACTCTGCAATCCTCTGGTGCCATGACATTGCTCTGAGCAGTGCCATAGCCCAGGGAGAGGAAATCACAACCAAACCAGCCAATGCCGTGGCTGGTAAAATCTCCTTTTACTTCTGAGCCTTGCACCCACCAGCTGCCCTTAGATTGAGTCACTGAACCAAACCCAAAGGGAGCTCGGGGAAGAAACAGGAAGAAAGCCATGAAAAGAATCCCTCCCTGGCCAGGCCTGGTTAGACTTCCCGGCTTTCCCGCTCCTGCTGGCCCTCTCTGTCCAGGCCAATCTCAGGGATATCTGCTTACCAACTTCTAATATAAAGTGGGGAAAGGAGGTGCATGGATTTATTTTGTTTTTCTAAAAAATCCTAGGGTTCTAAGAGGTTATTTATTTTTTTTTCTGGGTTAAATTATTTCAAGACAATGTGAACAAGTGATTCAACTTGACTGTGTTTGGTTAAGACTTTGGGTTCCAGAGACTTACCCGGACAACATAGTTAAAGCGCCTGGAGTCCAGAATGGCAGTTGAGAAGTCCAGTCGGTTGAAAGCTTCCCCCAAAGTGCAATATCCGTGACGCTGGAGGTGGAAACAGAGGATGTAGCGGTTACTCCTGTGCTCCCAAAGTCATTCCCCAGAATGGTCTACCTGCACCTAATGACCCAACAAGCCTGAGGCCCAATTTTGTTATCCTATAGCTTTTGCCTTTTCACCAGGCTTTAAAATGCCTTTCTGGGAAGCCAAATGATCCAGGAGATGGGCTCGACTGAATGACGGTGTTAAACACCCTTTTTGTGACTTGTAACATTTATGGCCCTTGTTCTCTGTGCCCATGAGAATGGAAAAGTCCTAGTTAGCTGCATATAAAGGACAGATTGGACGCTGGATAGCTGGAGACTGAGGTGGAGACAGCTGGCCGTAAAAGTGCTGGGAGGAGAATCGGAACTACCTGCACTACCTGCATCAACTCTGAGACTTTGCCTGCGTCTCTAGCACTTTTCTCACGGTGATCTTGACAAGTATTTTTTTGGGGGTCACACCCAGCAATGCTCAGGGGTTACTCCTGGCTCTGCACTCAGAAGTACTCCTGGTGGTGCTCAGGGGACCATATGGAATGCTGGGGATCGAATCCAGTCAGTCACGTGCAAGGCAAATGCCCTACCTGCTGTGATGTTACTCTGGCCCCTTGACAAACATTTTAAAAAAATATCTTGGTCACACTAGCTGTGCCCAGGGCTTACTCTTGGCTCTGTTCTCAATGATCACTCCTGGCAGGGATTGGGGGATGATATGGGGTGCTGGGGAAGAACCAGGGTCAGCTGTGTGCAGGACAAGTGCCCTAACTGCTGTGCTATCGCTCAAGTCCCACAAAAGAAGCAGTTTTCAGGGCTTAAGAGAAGCAAAAGAAGTTTTGTTCTTTTGCTTCTGAATATGTAAGGAAGTAGGAGGAGAAAGCCATGACTTAAGAGGCCCAGCTCTACTCTAAACATTTGGGTGATTTTGGTGTGTCACTGATCTTCTCCTGGCCTCAAATTACAGAGGGAACTAGATGTTCTCCAAAGTTGAGAGTAATAATAATGCTGTCATCCCACCATATTTGCCTTGCATCCTACTTACCTAAGCAATGGCTGCTGTAGAGAGAAAATGTTAAGATAAACTGTTTTCTAAAGTGCTATATAAGTTTAGTTGTCTTTTCCCTGCCTATGTCTATGTTGGTGTCTCACAGTAGGAAGGCTTTAAAAGCGTGTATACTTAATGGTTTTTATGTTTAATTATTCCTGGACCCAAACATATTGGTGCTGAAGGTTAAGGAGCTTGTAGACCAAGAAAAGGAGGCACAGTAGTGAGGACAAGGCCAGGGCTTTTGATTATACATTTGAGATAGGCATATTAATCTTTATAAAGCACTTTTATATACATTATTAACTCACTGAATGATTGGGGAGCCTACCTATCAACTTCTGCTTTCCTCTCTCTGTATAACCAAACTCAGAGGGCTGTTTTGACGTGGGTAGCTAATGTCTACTACTAGCTAAAGAATATAATCTTGCCTGGTATAATATCACTATATGGACCAAGACCTATGGCTAAACATACATTTTATCAGATAGATGCTCACCTCTTTAGTGCTTCCCTTGTGAACATAGATCCATTTTTCTTGATGAAAATCTAGAGAGACAAAAATACAGCTTTCATATCTGTATTGTGCCCAAGATGGAAGATGGTTCAGTGCTTTGCCTCGTAAGCAGGCCCCAGTTCTTTTTTTTTTTTTTTTTTTTGCCACGCATCTCATCAATAAATGCTTTATTTGGAGGTGTTTAAAAGAGTTTGCCTCCCTCTCGACAAGCCTGGCAAGCTTCTCGTGTTGTATATGATATGCCAAATTCCAGTAACAATTATATTAGGTCATTCCCATGACCTAATATAATGGTTTGAGGCTCTTTGTGTTCCTGTAGCAAGCCGATGCCCCTGGCTCTGCTGGCATGAGACAGGACATATGGAGATATTACTGGTGCCCGCTCTAGCAAATAGATGATCAACGGGAAGATTGTGATCGTGAGATCGCCCAAGATGAACGTTCATTTCCATTTTTATTTCAAGGTATGGAAAGTTTTCACTTGATCTTAGCCAAAAGGCCGAGAAGCAATGGGGGTATGAAAAGTTTTGAAAACAATTACAAAGACTTTACTGATAACCTAAGAGGATTCTTAGAAGTTAATAATTTTTACAATAGTCGAGTTAATTTTTTCTGACAGATTATGTAGGCCAGAGCTCCAAGGTAAACCCCGCCTCCTACTCGCCCGTCAAAACAACCAATACCCAAGAACAAGTTTGTTTCCCAGTCAAGTCTACAATTAATATAGGCCATAAAGAGTGGAAATAAAGCAGAGAGTATAAGAAAACCATGTAATACAGATGGATTAAAAGAAAGATCTGTAATTCCTGATTATTAATAGAACTTTATGCTCTGTTAACACATCCAGACAGGCTCTAGAAATGTTCATGGAATGTATACAAGGAAAGAGGAGAAACAAATCTATTTCCAAAGTCGTGAATTCTAGTTTAAAATTAAAAAGCACATACTAGAACTGAGTCAGTTGATTATGTCATGTACAAGGGCCCAGTTAACTGTCAACTGAACATGAAAAGCAAAGTGGGTAGAAAACCTCAACTAGTGGCAACTGACTTATAAACAAAACTTTTAGAACTGACTGACCTTGCTCAGAAAACGCACTACAGATTTCTGAGAACAGCGGGCAGGGGCCTCTGCCAATGGTGGAGTAAACGTTAAAGCACATGTCTACCAGGTGAGGCGTGATCTTCCCTTCACACTGCCCACCCCCAGCCCCCCAAACAAGCCATCATGAGGATATTCAGACAGTTTCTTCATTCTGAAGGCTTACAGTGAGTTTTGGTTTTGCTATTCAGTATGTCCTTCTTTCTCTTCTTGGCTGCAACATCATAGTTCAGACTGTTGAAAAGATTTTCCTTATTGAAAACTTCCTTGTTGCAGTAACTAGGAATAAAAGAAGATGGGATAAGCTGTAGCAGCTATCCGGGAACTCGAGCCGCTTCTATAAATAACACACTGGGTTATAAAACACAAACATACGTGCTCCTCAAACAAAACATTAGAAATTGCTCAAGAGACACGCACACAGGTTCAGACTTCTTCTGATAGGTCGGAATAGGGCTGCATTTCTGTGGAAGGCAGAGACGGGGGCTTCGATGGCTTTTGAATTCCCCAACAGTGCCTGCCATTGTATGTGACACACAGCCCGGCGCTCTTTCACTAACAGCAATGCACGGTACCACGATGTTACTTTAAGCAAAAAAAAAAAAAAAAAAAAAAGAATTGGGGAAGGAGAAGGATGGTTACTGGAATCACTGTAACACACAATGCCAGCATTTGACCAAAGCATCCACCCCAAGCTGCTGTTAAAAAAAAAAAAACGCTTTACAGAGCTATAATTCACACACCATACAATTCACCTATTTAAAGTGCACGCAAGCGTCTTTTTTAACTAGCATGCTCTTGTTGTGCCTTTAAAACAGGATCCCATTTACAGAGCTGTGACTGACAAACTTAGTTTCTGGGTGGTGTGTAATGTACAGTGAGAGCAGCTTAGGGGTTCATGTCATTTTTCTCGACCAACATGACTCCAGCTGTGAGAAAGGGCTTGAAATGAGACAAGCTGAATTCATAACTCATAAATGGTTGCAGGTTGGGGAGACTGTCCCCATCACAGTCTTGGGACCCTGTCTCCCCTCCCGTTGGCTGAGCTGTCACTGGGGGTGGTGTGACTAAGCTTTCATCTATTATACTAGGGACCTTGGGCATAAATAGCTGAAGAATTTCCACAGGAAAAGATGTAGCAAAAAATACTGAGATACCATGAGATGATGGGTTCTGCGTCTCCCAACCTTCTGGGGTGGGGTAGGGGGGTTACATCCTATACGTTAGACAGGATCTGTGATGCCAAGTAGTAAACACATTATTTAGATTTTTATTTCCTTACACACCTACTCACACCCAGAGCTCAGGGCCCGTAAGCGGCGACTGGCACTGAACTCAGGTTGGCAAGTGCCCTACTGTTGTATATTGTTCTGTTTCCTTTCTGTTGAGTTCTGATGTGGAATCAAACATGCTATTTGAGTCATATCTTTATTTGGGACATACAATGGTGAGCAAAATGGATGATAACCACCCCCCACCCTGCTCCCGCCCCTTCACTCAGTTCCTTCTCATAGGCTGAGTACACGGAACAGAGGTCAGAGGAGCTGAAACAAGGTCCAGCCTCCTGGTGTTCCCTAGTTATCAAGCAGCACTTCCATACATACACTAAGTATCTTGCCAAAATGCTTAAGGGCGACAGTACTAACAATATACCCATAGGGATAAGCTTGAGAATCATTTATATATTCCTCCCTACTTAATGTCATTCGTTAAGATCCCTATTATCCTTAGCCTTTTCCTTTTCATTCACGGAAATGGGGTCTTTTTTAGGGTTCAGAGATACTACAGCAGAAATCACTTTTCTTTTTTTTTGCTTTTTTGGGTCACACCCGGCAATGCTCAGGGGTTTCTCCTGGCTCTGCACTCAGGAATTACTTCTGGCGGTGCTCGGGGACCATATGAGATGCCGGGGATCGAACCCGGGCCGGCATGGGCCAGCCGCGCAAGGCAAACACCCTACCTGGTGGGCTATTGCTCCGCCCCAGAAATCACTTTTCTTTGAGGCATTTCTGTATTTTCCCTTTGGCCTCACCTGTAAGTGCTCAGAGTTTATTTCTGGCTCTGTGCTCAGAGTCCTTCTTGGCAGGGCATAGGAGACCATGTGGGGTGCCTGGGGATTGAACCTGCGGTTGACTATGCACAAAGTGGGGGGCCCTCACTGCTGTACTATCTCCCCAGCTCGGAGGCACTTTTTTTTTTTTGTCTTTTTGGGTCACACTTGGAGATGCTCAGGAGTTAGTCCAGGCTCTATACTCAGGAATTACTCCCTGTGGTGCTCAGGGGACCATATCGGATGCTGGAGATTGAAGCCGGATTGACGGCATGCAAGGCAAATGCCCTACCCGCTGTACTATTGCTCCAGCCCCATCTGGAGGCACTTTCTCGCCCCCACCCCATTACACACATTTTACTTTATTATTTTTTGGTGCTCTGTAGTGAATCACTTTAGATATTTAATATTTATTTATTTTTAATTGGATCACCATGAGATATACAGTTCTGAAGCTTTCATGATCAGGCTTCAGTTATACAATGTACCAACACCCATCTCTCCACTAGTATACATTTCCCCACCACCAATGTCCCTAGTATCCCTTCTGCCAAATCCTCCCCAGGCTGCCTCTATGGCAGGCACTTTCTCTCCTCTCCTTTTTGGACATTATGGGTTGCAATACAGATACTGCGAGGCCATCACGTTTGGTCCTTTACCTACTTTCAGCACACATCTCCCATCCAGAGCGATCCCTTCTAACATGACTGTCATAGTGGTCCCTTTCTAGCCTATCTGCCCTCTCCCTCAGCACCTGAAGCAGGCTACCAACCGTGGATGGAGACACTTTCTTAAGCCAGTCTCGGGTGAATGTTCGGGCCTCATATCACCGCTAAGTGTGTATTTGTCTAACTGCACAATTACAACTTAGAGGGGCACAAACCCACTGGCTACTCTGCTATTAGATAGCTGCCAGGTACCAGGAAAAAATGGGGGCGGTGGGTGGGGGAACAGAGCTGAGAGCCCTTTAAGCTAACAGGATATTTCAAAGTTGAGAAAACGGGGAACAATGGAAAGCTGCATGGCTGATCCCATCTTGTACCAAAACTATGAAGAGCGTGAGAAAGCAAAGACAGAACATGTTGTGTGCAAAAAACATCATGAGAAGCCTTGTACTTAAACACATGCGCGTGCCGTGGGCAAAAACCTACAGCTTAGACAGCACATGGACAGAACCATAAAAAGAAGCTGTCTTCTTGTTCTTAATTACCCACTTCAGGCTTTGCAGACAATGTCAGGACCCGGCCACTGATGGAGACCATCCTTCAGAAATTGTAAGTGTTTATATTTCAGCTTACTCTTTTCTAATGGAAAACATTCCTCAGAGGAATGTGAGCACTTGCCGTGTAGCAGCCACAATAAGCTGCTCCAAGCCCAAGGGCCCCATTTTCAAAGCTAATTAAGAAGAATTGGACATAATTGATGATGCTCTCCCACTGCTGAATGTAGACAGGTTTTTAATCGCAGAAATCCTGCACTTTTCATGCAGTTATTAGGTTTTTAGGTTCCAGCGGTAGGCCTGGAAGGCTGGCCTCAGGGTCTGTTTGTGTTTGCCTGCTTATGTTTTCTTTTAAACAGTAATATATTCAGTGAGAGGCTATTTTCAGAATTCAATTTCTGTCCATTTCAAAGAAATACAAAGCCAATGGAAAATTACAACCAAAATTTTTAACAAGGAAAGCCACCACCATTTAGGAACTACGACATTTAATTAAAAATAATAGTAATAGGCAAAACCACTTAAAAGGACTGTTTTCTTTACTTAAATTCAATGAAAGCGGGTAAGTCTATTTTGCAGTCAATTCCTACTAATCTGATTTTCACAACCTTAGGGCCTAGAATCAGAACAAAGGCCTCTCCCATTCCTCTACCATACACCTCTAATGCCCCAAGCTTCTCAAAGACCACTGCAGGGAAAGGTGGAAAGATTCAAATCAAGATCTTTTTGGCAGCAGTGATAAAGGGAGTGAAGAGGGGAGAGGGAGTTCTATCACTCATTTCATTTATAATAATGGGCCATTTAAGAAAACTGCGGTCTTGGTACTGTTAGATGCAGGGCAAAGAGACTTCTAAGCTAATTTGCTATAGCACATATATCCAAATTGTCAAACTCGATACGTATCCAAACATGGTTAGCTCCACTGTGCTCAGGCCAAACTGCCTACTGCAGAGAGCTCTTCGAACCATGCTCTGACCACAGTAAGCACTCATAAAAAAATCCCAAAGATTATTTTTATTTTTCTATATACAACTCATCTAGGGCACCGAGGCAAACTTCCTGCTTCTTGGTTCAGACTCAGCTATACTGGAAAGCAACATTTGAATTTTTGAAGGCAAGACTGTAGAGACGTGGCCCCGGTCAGCTGAGATTACTCATCCTGAGGGGCCAGGAGGGCGGAAGTTCTATCACAGACAGAAGTTGTGCCTGGCCACTTCCTTGAAGCATTCTTGGATGGCCCTGACTTCTGCCAAGTGCTTTCCCTTGAATTTTTTAATCTGCCCCACCGAACTGAACATGTGTCATTAGTTTTCCATCTTCTGTCACTTCGATCATTTGAGCAAGTCCCTGTAAGCTTCTCTGAAAACCCTCCAAGGTATCAGATCAGGATTCTCTAAGCTGCTGTGGGTTCTGGAACATTCTGTTGCTGCAGGAGGACAGAGCCGGACCCTACAAGTGAAGACTCACAGAACCCACAGAGGTAGAATGCGGGCAGGTGGTCAGCCTGAAAACCATCCTCCTTCCAGAAACATGTGGACTCCTCTGAACACGGGCCCACAGAATGGTGCTATTTGGAACTAGTTAAGTTGCATGCCACTGCAGAGCTAGGTTCTCTCTCTCTCTCTCTGCCCCTCCTTAGAAAGGACTTGCCTTTGTTTTCACTTAACAGGAGAGGCATTCAACTTCACCTGTGCAGGCAGGCACGCAGCCCAGAGCTGACATCACAGTGAAACCTCCCTAGACCCTCCCCAGACGAAAACAGTAGGGATATTTGAGCCGAGGAACCTGGGTCTTAGAAGGCCAACTGCTTTTAAGAAGTTGGCAGACTTCTCATATTAAGCAAGGAAGGGATTGTTTACAATTGCTGGGGGAGGGGAGGGAAATACTCCAGAAACAAACAGCCAGCTGCTTTGCTAAGGAGCTACCAAAATGATTCCCAAACTCTGACTCATCAAGAATCCCAGGCGGCTACCATATTGCTCACCCTCTGGGATCCTGAAGGTGAGCAGACGGAAGCCAGACTGGACTAGAGCAGTCAGCCTGGTCCAGCTACAGGTGGTTGGGTCCAAACCATCTCAGATGGGGTTTCATGCCCTGCGGTGAGAGACAGTCATTTAGGTGTGGAGAGAGACGCCTGCCTCTCTGAATCTTTATACAAACTGGAGGAGGCTTTGCATTAGATCCAAAGGGTCACTAAGAGCATCCTACAGGGATATTTGGGTGAGAAACAGTTCCAGAGAGGGCAGTAACTCACCCTGGCTAGAAAGACTGCTGATAAGCAGAAACAGAGTCACTGTCAATGCTAAAATCCACATTCTTTAAGAAGGGGGAAGAAAGCGTGCACTTTGCTAGACTAGAAGGATGATTTTCCAGGCTTTTCTTATTTTACTCGAAGCAAAGATGGGCTGTCCCATCAATAAGATTCCTACACAGTGCTTTCCAAAAATCCCAGGGGCTGGCCGACAGGGTTTCTGTTTACCGTGAAGGTCAGCTGTGCTCTTCCTAGTCTCTCTCTCCCCAGACTCCCCAAGGCTGTATCTGTTTTAAATAATTCCCCTACACTGGCACACAAAGGGAGGTGAAGCTGTCAAAATAATCCTATTTTCTGGAGGGTTTTCTTAAGACTTGTGGCAAGGGCTCTGCCACACCAGCACAGGTCAGACTCTGGAAGTGGAAATAAGGCCCCAAGGCAGAATCCCCCACTGAAGCCAGAGAGGTTTGAACCAAAGAGAATCTGCTGTCAGCCAGATCTCTGGGCTCATGTTCCATGCGGCACACAGGTCCAAAGGAGAGGGATGCGCAAGTCAACTGTCCGGACAGGGTCCTACCCACTCCAGAGCAACCTGATTTATTGGTGCGAAGAGAAACAGGGCAGTCTCGGTGGACGTGCAAAAAAAAATTTTTTTAACCGCTGGAGCAGCCCCGAGCCTGTCAGGGGGGCCTCTGTTCTCAGCGCCACCAACCTGAAAGGTGGTGCAGTAACTATCCAAAGAAACTAACCCAGAGGGCCACAGTGGAAACAGGTGCTTCCAGTAGCAGAACGTTCGCGGGTTTCATCTCCCGCTTCCCTTCCCTTTCCTCTGGTCTCAGTTCCAGCACTGTGTCCAGCTCCGGG
The DNA here is from genome assembly GCA_021461705.1 of Cryptotis parvus. NCBI lineage: Eukaryota > Metazoa > Chordata > Mammalia > Eulipotyphla > Soricidae > Cryptotis > Cryptotis parvus. The sequence goes on along the minus strand of JAJIBD010005144.1, from coordinate 52,475 downwards.
ACCCCGAAGCACATGGCAACAACACATCATCAGTAGGGTAAAACTAACCTGTCTCACGACGCACCCGGCCCACCTTCATGGTCTTGCATCCTCCAGATCGCTCTGGGATCGCCGAGTGGGAAAGGGTGGGGGAGGTGGCACCGTCCAGGAGCCCGCGGCCGAGCCCCGTGCGCGCCCCACAGGCCCCAACACGCGCCCTCTGCGCGTTCCCGCAGGTTTTAAAGCAGAGGGTAGGAAGGGGGTACCCCAAGTCGTGCTAAGTTTGCACCTTTGGGAACAAGACCTGCGTTTGTCCCGTTCATTTCTCAAAGGGACTGCAGGATGCTGGGAGGAGTTGGAGAGTCGGAACTTCAACAATAACAGAAACCAAATCTACGCTTCCCCCTCGACTCCCCCATCCGTGCTCGGGGCGACATCAGCTGAAACCCGGCAACGCACTCTACCCCCTGTCCGGGGTCTCCGTTCCTCCATCCTTGTCCTCACTCCCGTCTGCACTCACAAACGCCGACAGCAACACCCCCGTCCCTTCCCCGGGCACCTGCCCGGGCTGAGTGTGGGTTTCCGAGGCCCCTCACCTGCCCAGGTCGCCCACGAAGCCGCCGCTCTTCTCATCTAGAAAACGCTTCCAGCCATCCGCCGTCTTCACCCAGCTCTGCCCCGGGGAGCGCCAGTCCTGCCCGAGGAAGGGCATGGCACCGCGAGCCGAGGCGCGCACCGGGCGGCCGAGCGATGGACAGGACTGTCCCGCGGCCTTGGGGACCCGGGGCCGAAGCTTGGGTGCGGGACGGAGAGCGAGCTGCAGGGGCGCGGGGCGGATGGCGGGGGCGCGCGGAGCTCGGGAGTGCCGGGCCGGGTCTCCGTCGCCGTATTTATCCCGGGCCGCCGGCCGCGCGCTTTGTTGCCGGAAGAGCCGCCTGCGCCCTAGCCCGGCCCCGAGGCCACGTGGCTTTGTTTATGGGCTCGGCTTGTTTTGCGCCGCGCCGGCGGCTCGCTCCTCGCGCTCTTGCCCAACCCCGCGCCGCTGGAAACTTGAAGCTGCGGGTGGTGCAGGGCCGGGGCTCCTCGCCGCCCCCACTATCCCTGTGCGCTCGGGTGGCGGGGAAGCCTGCCCCCTTCCTTCCGCGGCTCCCGCGACCGCTGGAGTGCAGGGACGGTGTCTGCTCGCCGCGACCGGGAGGAGGGACAGCCTGTCCCCCACTGCCTCCGGTCGTCCCCCGCGCAGCCCTCCAGGAAAGGACCGGGGGGGGGTGGGGGCGCAGCCGCCGTTCTCGCCCCGCGCGTCAGACCGCCGCTGAGCCGAGGCGAGCTGAAGCGCGAATGTGGGGAGAAGGTCAACCCCTCACCCTGCTTGACCCCACCCCATCTCTCCCCAGTCCACTAGGAGGCTTGTCTTCCCCGGGTGGTAAAAGAGAAGGAAGGCGAGGCTGGGTGTCCTGTGTGTCCGCGGGTGGGAATGGAGAGGAGGGGCAGGCCCCCACTGGGAGCGGAGCATCCCTTGGCTGGCAGCGCCTGGAGCCTGGGCCCCTGGCGACCCCCCTCTGGCGCCTCTCCAAGAGCAGGGGAGGGTGGGGGGTGAGGGTCTGGCCCAGCTCAAGGTCTGCATCCGGTTTAGGTCTGGGGCTGGTCTTTGAATTGGAGAATCCCTTGGGAACCTTCTCCCAGCGATTCATCCTCAATCAAGACCTCTAGAGGACATTTCAGCATGAAGTTTTTTGGTTTGGTGAGCTGGAAGAGGAACCCCATACAAAGGCCCCTGCTCCCCTCCGTATCTTACAGTGGACAACCCCTCCCCAAACCCCTCAGCCTAGTGCAAGCTTGTGGGGTGGTCTGGCAGCACAGGTGAAGGAGACCAGCACAGACCGACCAGTGCTTTTTTTGGGGGGTGTCATGGGGGCACACCCAGCTGTGTTCAGGGAGCACTCCTGGTGGGGCTCCGGGCAGCCTGTGGGGTGCTGGTGATCCAATTCAGATTGGCCACGTGCAAGGCAAGCACCTTCCTCCTGTACTATCTCTCCAGCTCCACATGACATAAGTTTTTCGTTGCTGTTGTTTAACAACCGTGGCTGACAGTCCGCCCCTGATGGGCAACTATAGAGCACCGAAGGGCTCAGGGTGGAGTAAGCAACCACTTGTTTAGCCCACGTCTATGGCAGTGGCTAGCTTCTTCCCAAACCTGACACTATCTGACATGACCCTTTGTGTGTTTGTTTATTTATTTTGAGGGGTAGCAGTCTGTTCCTCTCTGCAGAAAGGAGAGCCGGTCCATTTTGTTGGAGGGACATCCTAGGCCCAAGACCTTGCCAGGCCCAGAGTAAGATTTCGTGAATAATTTTTCCTTATAGGAACAGGTGAGTGGATCTGGGAGGCCTTCTGGCACCCCGATACTATCTTGCCTCTGGCCGAGAATCAGCCTGGAGTCACCAGGCTCCTGGTGACTCCAGGCTGATTCTCAGCCATTATTGCTCAGAACAAGAATGGACTTTAGATTCTTCCATAATTCTTCCTCTGCAGCCCTCAATATGGTCTGTCCTGCCAATTCTCTGCAATCTTTAAGGCTTGGAGCAGGCCCAGAGTGTATGCTATGGGAGCGAACAGGCTGGAAGGGAAAGGAGTTGTTTTCAATCAAGTCTGTTTTCAAATAGCTAGAATTTTCTGATTCAGGTTTCCCACCATAAATAATTTATTAGTGTAGTAATAGTAAAAATAGATTGTAAAAACACTGCAGAAGGTCCTAAACAAAAGTTAGCCCATGTGAGCCCTCTAGCAGATGAGATATTCGGCTTAGGCCTTCCCTGGAAAGAATTAAGAACTGTAAAGGAGCATCGTGACGGATTGTGTAACACATGCTAGTCCATGGGCAGTCAGAAATCACAAAAGATTTTAATTGCTTTTGCTATGGGTATAGCCAGGTCTGTCTGGCCTGGATAAAGTGGAGCTCAGTTTTCTGAGCTGTCAAGATAGGAGATAGGAAGCAGCTTTTATAACGCGTGCCATTGAAGGTCCTTCAGAAAATGTGGTAAGTGGAGTCTCGGGGGGCCTGTTCTTTCCTCCTGATTAGTGGCGTTATTCACTCAAATTGGTCTTGGCTTTCTGGGGCTGGAGCGATAGCCCAGAGGGTAGGGCGTTTGCCTTGCCTGCGCGGCCTGTGCCGGCCTGGGTTCGATCCTTGGCATCCCATATGGTCCCCGAGCACTGCCAGGGAGTAATTTCTGAGTGCAGAGCCAGGAGAAACCCCTGAGCATTGCCGGGTGTGACCCAAAAAAAGACAAAAAAAAAATTGGTCTTGGCTTTTTAGTGCTATGTGATGTCTCAGATTCCTGACATTGGACTTGCCCATGTGATTTACTTCACCCAAGTGGAAAGTCATCGGTGCAGAGGACATTATCTGTGTGTTTGGGTTTATCTCTTTGCGATTCTACGAAGCTATGGTCAAAGCATGTGCTCTGTAGAGCTGCTCTTCCAACATGGCTCCTGAGTGTGACCTAGAGAACAGATACTCTAGTTCCACAAGAAGGCTATAAAGATGTGAATGTTTTTTTTGTTGACAGCTACTGAGGTTATTGTGGCTTTTTATTACACAAGATTATTGTGACTTACAAAGGCAGTAGTTGAGTGGCTGAGAGTTTGTGAGAGCATTTTTTTAACTTCTAAAATCAAGGATAACTTGGAAATCACAACGGATTTTTGTCCTCATCTTTTTGGGCTAAAAAATTAATCTCGGGGCTAGAGAGATAGTACATTGGATAGGGTGCTTGCCTTGCACATGACCAACCTGGGTTTGATCGCTGGTCATCTCATATGGTCCTCTGAGCACTGCCAGGAGTAACCCCTGAGCATCTCTGAGCATTGCTGGGTGTGGCCTCCAAAACATAGCCACCCCATTCCAAAAAACAACCAAACAAACCCCAACCCCTTCCCCCAATTCAACTGATCTCAGTATTAGTCTCTAGCCCTTCAGCTTTTGCCTTACTCTGACAAACCTTGTGATTATAATAACTGCCTATACTGAAGCATCAGTGACAGCTTTGAATTTCCCATACCATAAGAAATCCAATGTGACAGTTCTTCCAATGCAGCTTCCCCAGGGAGATTGGTAATGTGAGGGACTTCAAGATAAGGTCTGTGCTAGGCCATGTCTACAACAGTTACCTTCAGATCAGATGTTGGCTTGGCATTGAAGCCTCTTTCAGCAGAACCCTTATCAGGATGCATGTTTAATAACCACAGAGGCAAAGCATCAGTCTGAAAGCTCCAGACAGAAGATAGAGAGCGGCAGGAAGATACTCTGAGAATTTCACGACAGCCGTTGGGGAGGATCAGTATGGCACGAGGGTTTGAGCAGTGAGCAAGAAGCACTTGGTTTGCTCCTTCTTCCAAACAGCTTGGTGCAATAGAAGGCCCCGATCGCATGCTGGGAGTTTGATTTTGTCTGTGGCTCTGTAAACTCTCTGTTGGGAAGCCTGTATCCCACTCCAGTGACTTGGTTATAACTGTCTAGCATGGTCCTGGAACATGACAGGTGATCAATAAGTAGCTCAATGATGGGTATTGAACTACCTGGGGTGCTATTATGCCAATGTCTTCACCTGTCAGTGTTTTATTCCTTCTAAGGACATAGCAGGGCGGTGGAGAGGGAAGCTTACGGACCCCAGCTCATTCTACAGAGCTGAATTCTCCAACAGCGATGGTGTCCCAGTTGGTGAGGTGATCAGGGAAGGTAGTCAGAGCACAGCATCTCACTCCAAAATGTCTTCATGTGTTTGTTCCTCTGTTAAAAATACTAGTCATGCTGAAGATTTTGTGCTAAACTCCTTGCCAGTATAATCCCATTTGATAACCCTCACAAAAGCCTATGAGTGAGGTCTTGTTATATCCATTTTACAGATGAAGAAACAAAGACTCAGAAGAATCTGCCTAAGCTCACCCAGGCAGTCTGAGGGACTCCGAGCTGGCGCACGGACCTTTTCCAGCCTCAACTGGAGCCAGATCAACCGAGTTCAAATCACAGCCTGCTTAGAGAGCCAGGTGACACAGGGCAAGTGTCTTCACCTCTCTGTGCCACGCTTGCACCATTTGCAAAATAGCAAGAGATGGTATCTGCTTTGAAGGGTGTTGAGAGGATTGAGATGATGTGTATAAAGTACCTAGAAGAGTAGCTGCCTCAGTGGCAGTTACTGTGATCATTTGGGTTCAAAGTTTCCTCCAGGTCTTGGTGAAGTCTATGTCTGTCTTCTCTACCAAACTTCAAGTTTTGAGGGCATGGAGCTAGCCAGGGCAGCTAATTTCCAGATATGGGAGCATGTTTAGATTGGAGTAAACTGTATACAATGAAAGGATAACTTTTCATAAAAGAGTACTATATTATTAGGTACTATTTATCCCACTTGAGCCCCTCCCAGCCTTGTTCTGTTCAACTTACATTTCCAAAGGTAAACCTGGCACAAGGTTAGCCCACCTGCCAGCCTCAGAAGACTATTCAGAGAAATTGTTTGTGGAAAGAACTTGGAAAACCTGACAAATATGAAGTGCTCTGTTCCTTCTGATTCTACATGACATTCTTTTATAGCTTTGGCTGAGGGACAGAGTGCTTCTCACTGAAATGCAATGGTATTTTGTTTTTTCATAGTTTCTCTTTCTGAAAAAAAAAACTTTGGGGGCGAAAAAATACTTATCAGCAGTAGTTGTTAAGTTAAAAATAGCTGTAGCTTTGGGGTGGGGTAGGGGCTGGAATCAACCACATCTCTCAGCTCATCCTGGTCAAGTGAACTTTCTAAAGGAAGAACTAGAGCAAATCAGTGTATTGACTCCAACTCGTCAGCATTGTCACCAGGAATGTGTGTTTAATGCCACAACAATTTGCATATGACCTTGCACCCGGTGTGGGAGGGTGGGGGCCTCCTTGTAACAGTGTGAAATGCGTCTGTTAGGTGTGTTTAAGCAGGAACTGCCAGCTGAGGGTTATTTTTGGGTCCCTGATTGCCATAAGTCCTGCCAACTAAATTAAAGTGGGTCAGACACATGTCATCAAACATCTCATTTCTTTAATGAGAATCATTTGGCCTTTCCCACATGTGGGTCTGGTTCTGCTTTTTTTTGGGGGTGGGGGTCAAGGGATTTTGCCGTAATCCTTCTTTGATAGTCCAATGCTCAGTTTTTATGAAACCTTTTTTCTCTTTTAATAACTAGCAAAAAAGGAATGAGGTTGCTGACTTTTGTAAAAGATAATGAGGTGAATGATACTGCCACTTTTACATTTCTTTGCGTCATTTTGGAAAACAAGAGTTAGGGGGTGGGAGAGTACTGGAGGTCAAGTCTGTGCCTTGCATGAGACGGCTGTGCGCATGTCCGCTGTTTGAGTCTCCAGCATGACATGTACTCCTCTGAGCACTGTTAGGGGCTACTCTTGAGCACAGGAATAACCATAGAGCACCACCAGGTGTGATCCCAACTACTCCACCAAAACAAATGAAAAACAACAATAAAACAGCAACCAAAAAACAAAAGACTCCGAAAGTTTGAAAATGAGTATGTTAAATGTGCCGGGAATATAAAACCTTAAATACAAAATTAGTGCCTGAAATTGGTTAAAACCAGCCATGTGGTATATGGAATGATCAAGTAGGCAATTTTATTTTTAAATATATTTTATTATACCACTATGAGATAAACAATCACAAAAATGTTCATGTTTGGGTTTCAGCCATACAGTGTTTCAGCACCCATCCCTCCACCAGTGAAGTAGGGCTAAACCATACAGTTTTAGCCCCTGAGATCTCTATCTCTCTCTCTCGCTCCCTCCCCTCTCTCTCTTGCTCTCTTTAACTTTATTTATTTATTTATTTATTTATTTATTTATTTATTTATTCATTTATTTATTTATTTATTTATTCATTTATTTATTTATTTATTTATTTATTTATTCACTCATTCATCTATCTATCTATCTATCTATCTATCTATCTATCTATCTATCTATCTATCTATCTATCTATCTATCTATCTATCTATCTATCTATCTATCTATCTATCTATCTATCTATCTTTGCTTTTTGGTCACACCCGGCAATGCTCAGGGGTTACTCCTTGCTCTGCACTCAGGAATTACTCCTGGTGGTGTTCGGGGACCATATAGGATGCCAGGGATTGAACATGGGTCGGCCGTGCAAGGCAAACACCCTACCCACTGTTCTGTCTCTCCGGCCCCTCCTTAACTTTATTTAAACACTGTGATTTACAAATTTGTTCACAGTACAGTTGTTTCAAGTATTCAGTATTCCAATACCAGTCCCACTATCAGTGTGCCCTTCCCACCACCAAAGACTCTCGTCCATCCCTCCTGCCCCCCCCACCTCCCCTGCCACATGCCTGCTCCCTTAGCAGGCACTGATTCTTTTTCTTATTACAACATATACCTGGGATTTCTCTTATGCAAAAATAACTTGAACTGAAATTTATTGAGACATTGTGTCCGGCAGTTTTATGATTGTAAGGTCAGGTATTCCTCACCCCATTTCACAGAGGCTCAGGTACGTGAATCATTTCCTCAGAGGTCTGCTTAAAAGTGCACAGTGTGTGGAGAGCTAACCTAATCGATTGCCTTCTGTTAGCCATGAGAAGGGACAAGCTCATGGAAGAGAGACCTACTCAGAAACACAAAACTTACTAGTTCTGGGAATTGGGCCCCTAATCCAAGCCCACTGGGTTAGAACATTCCATTAATCTTAGAATAGCAAATGAAATATTTCTAATAACTGACCAATGACCCTGAGGAAGATATATTTCAAGGGAAAATTCAGATTCTCTGATTTGTATTTTCAAGTAATTGTTCAAAAATTTAAAAACTTATTTTTTTTGGGGGTTGGCTACACCTGGTGGTGCTCAGGACTTACTCCTGGCTCTGGCTCTGTGCTCAGGAGTGACCTCTGGTGATGCTCAGGGGACCGGAGGCAGTGCTGGGAAGGGGTAATGACCGGGGTTGGCTAGCATGCAAGGCAAATGCCTTAACCTCTGTATTATCATATCTGTGGCGCTCAGTGTTGGTTTTTAATCAACTCAAGTTCCATGTGCACTGCTTCCCCACTCCCAAACCAAAACCAGGTAGTTGAGTCCTTAAAAATTATCTTCTGAGGTCAACCAGAATTCTTGGGAGACAGCACATTTGAGAAATGCAGCTTCCTGTGGGTCCTCTCACCTGACCATCAGAAAGGCGGCAGGCCTGCTGCTTCCGTAGTTGGATACAGTGCAGTTCTCATCTCTGCCTGGTGTTAGCCATCAACCTCAGAGACTGGAGAAGTAATTTATGAGTCATGGTCAGTGTGTTTCCTCATAGGTGCCTGCAGCTGGCTTGCCTAATGCTGAGGTCATATAATCTATCTGGTGTTCAGTTTTTACAGGTAAATATACCCAGCTGTTATGCAAATAGTTGTATGATTTTGTGACATCATTGGTTGGAGGTGGTCATTAGCAGTCAGTTCTCACAGGGAAATAAGAACTTCAGTCTCCTGTTTAGTTTCTTTATTTCTAATTATTTTATTGATCGAGGTATTGTGATGTACTGTTGCTAACAGTGGTCTCCCCTACACAGAATTCCAACATCACACCCATAATCAGGGTAGCCACCTCTTTCCCTCAGGTCTCCATTCCCCTCCCTGTCAAGCCTCCCCACTCCCCACTCCTAAAAACTCAATTTCAGGAATCAGTTCTCTAGCTCTGTTGCTTTGGCCCCTTGTTGCTAACTTGCTGTGTATCTTTAAGCCCCACGTATGTGGGAGATCATTCTGTATCTATCACTTTCCCTCTGACTTCACTCAGCATGAAATCTAGTTTCATCCAAATCATGGCAAATTGTGTGATTTTTATCCTTTGTTAGAGCTGCGTAGTATTCCCTTGTATATGTATGTGTGTACACATATTCGTACATGGATATATATCACAAATTTTTTGATTTATTCATCTGTAGTTGGATGCTGGGGTTGTTTCCATATCTTGGCTATTTGTACTAAATGCAGCAAGGAACATAGCTGTTTTGAGGGGACTGTGCGGTGCTAGGATACCACTGGGGTCAGCAGCATGGGAGCATTACCCCCGTTCTATCTCTCCAGGCCCCTCTGCTCATTATTTGAGGTGTTCACTCTGTCTTTGCCTGGATTCCCCATTGTTTCCCTACAGAAAGCCATGGTCCGCTGAGGTATCTTACACCATCAGTGTGGGTGGCATTGCATTTCCAAGTTGTAGTCTAGAAATTGTGGTCATAAACTGAGCATCCTTTTACTGTTTTTCTCAGGCAGTTCAATAAAAACAGAAGTAAAGTAAACTCAGGAATTCTTTGAAATGACAGTGTGTTCTCTGCAGGAAGAAGAAGGTGATTTAAAAAGGAGTACAGAATGTTCATCTTTCCCAGCCGACTACTGCCTGAGAAATGTCCCTTAAGGGACATCATATTCTCAACCATGGTTTACTGTTGACAGTAACTTAAGAAATATTTTTGTCTTTAAACATCTGCTTAGCTAAAAATGGCATTCCTTTCAGACAAAAAAAAATCTTCACGTTACATCTTCAAATTGTGTAATTATTGACAAGAGGATGGATTATATGGTTCCTCCCCCTGCTGCTAAGCTGAAGGGCTGGTTATCTTTAGTTCTGCTTTTGCTGCTGTGGTTTCGGGGCACACTAGACTGTGCTCAGGGCTTACTCCTGATTTTGTATTTAGGGATCACTCTTGGGGTGGTGCTGGTGGTGAAGCCTGCTAGGCAAGCACTTTACCTGCTGTAATATCTCTCTGACCCTAGTTCTCACTTAAATTCTTCCTCGGTTGTAAAAATTTCTTCTAAAATGTCAGTCACTTATAGTTTCAGTAGGAATTTATCAAACCATACAGTATGACAATACTGATACTCTCCTTTTCTTTTCTTTTCTTTTTTTCTTTTCTTTTCTTTTCGTTTCTTTTCTTTTTTTTCTTTTTTTTGTAGTTGTATATTTTATTTTTTAAAATTTTTTATTATACCACCATGAGATATACAATTACAAAGATGTTCATAATTGGTTTTCAGTCATACAGTGTTCCAGCACCCATCCCTCCATCAGTGCCCATTTCCCACCACCAAGGTCCCCACATGCATGTGGGGGAAATTCTTGCAACATATTCCCATCACCTTTATTTTTTTTAATTTTTTATTTTTACAATTACAAAGATATACAATTAAAAAGTTCATATTTGGGTTTTTTGGTCATACAGTGTTCCAGCACCCATCCCGCCACCTGTGCCCATCTCCCACCACCAACGTCCCCCGGTTCCCTCCTCCCTCTCCTCTCCTCTCCTCTCCTCTCCTCTCTCTCTCCTCTCCTCTCCTCTCCTCTCCTCTCCCTCTCCTCCTCCTCCTCCTCTCCTCTCCTCTCCTCTCCTCTCCTCTCCTCTCCTCTCCTCTCCCTCCTCCCTCCCTCCCCCCCTCCCCTCCCCTCTCCTCCTCCCCTCCCTCCTCCCTCCCCTCCCCTCCCCTCCCTCCCCTCCCTCCCCTCCTCTCCCTCCTCCCTCCTCTCCCCCTCCCCTCCCCTTCCTCTCCCCTTCTCTCCTCTGTCTCCTCTTCCCTCCCTCCCTCCCCTCCCCCTCCCCTCCCTCCTCTCCCTCCCTCCTCCTCTCCCCCTCCCTCCCCCTTCCTCTCCCCTTCTCTCCTCTCGTCTCCCTCCCCCCCCCTCCCCTCTCTTCTCTTTTTCTTCTTTTTTGGCTTGGGGGCCATACTCAGCAGTGCTCAGGGCTCATTCCTGGCTCTGTGCTCAGGGATCACTCCTGCTGGCTTCAGGGGACCATATGGGATGCTGAGGATCAAACACAATTTTGTCGCTTGCAAAGCAAGCACCCTACTCGCTGTCCTATCACTCTGTCCCTTCTTTTTTCCCCTCTTGCCAGTTTTTATCAAGACATCATGATTTACAGTACTATTGATGATACTTTCATGGATTACTGTCCAGTATCGCATGCACTGCCAGAGTGCCCTCTTCGTTCCACTTCCGTCCCAGGGATTCCTCATGCTGCCCTTTCTCCTCTGGGTAAACTCAGATCTTGGATCATGGCTTAGTTGTTGCCTTTGGCCATTTATTGCTCTCTTACATTGTTTCTTTATATTCCACAGATGAGAGATTATTTCTTTATATTCCACAGGAGAGGACCTCTATCAGTCCTCTCCTGACTGACTCCACTGTGAACCTCTGCAGATCCAGCCACATAGCAATATATTGCATGGTTTTATCTTTTCTATAGTTGAGTTGTATTGCATTATACTCTACTGAATCAGCTTAGGGAACACAGAGATGAACATTTATTTCCCCCTGAGGGTATAGGTCAGAGAGTGAGACATAAATACTCACCCTTGGGACCAAAAATAGTACAGCAGGGAGGGCGGTTGCTTTGCATGCAGCTCACCACATTCTATCTCCAGCTTCCCACAGGGTCCTTGAGCTCCACCAGGAGTGAGCATAGAGGCAGGAATAATCTGTGAGCGTCACCAGGTGTGGCCCAAACACCATCTTCCCCACCCCTGTCGTCAAAGTGAAAACCAAATACGCATCCTTATAGGACATGCAGCCTGAGAGATATTTGTGTGTATGTGGGGGGGCTTAAGACATCCATCAGGAGGAATCTGGAGGTGCCAGGGGAGGCATGGCAGAGTCGCCCTTGAGTTGTTGGGTGTCCTAGGGTGACTGGGGGCTGATGAAGCTCATGGAATGACGGTGGGGTGAGGCAGCCATTCCAGGCTGGAGGAGACAGCAGAAACAGTGACTGAGGGGACCCTCTCAGGGGTGCAGGACAGAATGTGGGGCAGGGCAGAACGAGAACTGGGGTGGGGAACAGAGAGCCTTAGGGGGACAGGATTGCAGAGAAGCCTCTCAGCGTTCTTAAAGGAGCCCGAGTCTTCTCTGATGGTGGTGGATGTGGGCGCTGCAGAGCTGCAAGCAGGGCAGTGAAAGGGGTGGATTGTGCCGGAAGCTGATACTCCTCGGGAGATGAAATGAAGGGAAGGAGTTCAGGTGACCCCTGACTTCCTATGGTCCAGTGGATAACTTTTCAATTGTTTGTTTGTTTTTGGGCCACACCCAGTGATGCTTAGGGTTTACTTCTGGCTCTGTGCTCAGGAATTAATCCTGGTGGGACTTGGGGAACTATATGGGATGCCGGAGATTGAACCCAGGTCAGTTGTGTGCAAGATAAGTGACCTTCCACTTAACTGTCATAGCCCTAACTTCAATTTCACATCAGGACCCATGCTTTTAATTTTATTTTGTTTTTCAGGTTAGCAATATGCACTTTCATACTTTCTCATAATGCTGAGCAGAGAACAGCAAACTTCAGCTCCTAGGCAGCTGGGAACACACAGGTTAATAGACCAGATTCGAGATCATCTTTCATTCTGAACAGAATAGTCAGTCATTGACATGAGATGGGCGACACTTGATTCTAAAATAGGCTTTGCGTTAGGTGATTTTACCCAATTGCAAAGAAATGGAGGTGTTCGAGCAGTTTGCAAATGAGCTGGGCTAAGCTATAGTTGTTTGGTAGATCAGGTGTGTTTCATGCATTTTCAACTTAGGATGTTTTCTAAGTTCTGATTGGGAGAGAATTTCATTGTAAGCTGAGGAAGATCTGTACAGACAGGGAGACCACTCGGGGTGTCCAGTTCTCAGGCTTTGCTGAGGCAGCGAGGAAGGGTGGGCTTGGGCCAGTTAGGGGGAGCCAACGTGGCGAAGTTGGTGCCTGAGTGGGTGAAGGAGGGGAGAGAAAGTGCCAAGGAGGGCTGCCCAGATTTGAGTTTGGGTGAAAGACGACCAGGAATGAGGAGCATAAAGCGCCGAACACCAGAATCTCATTGTTCCGAGGATTCACTTTCACTGTGTTTAGGCCTGAGAACAGAGTCAGCTCTGTTCCCTCTGCCCTGAGGAGGCTGCGTGTGGCAGGAAGGCGCCTTTGGAACTGCCCAGGCCTGCCCAGAGCAGAGGCGGCAGCTCCGTTAGGGACAGGATTCAGGAGGGATCTGCCTTCTGCCCTCGCCTATCTCATGCATCTCAAAGATGATTTTTCTTTTGCCAGTGGTTACAACAGAGTCCTGTACTATGAAACACAATGTTCTGTTTCTGCATTTCTTGAAAAGGTTATAAATATGTGTGTGTGTGTGTATGTATGTTGTTGCAAATAGCAACAAATATATAGGTTGCTACACAGACTATATATAGTCTGTGTAGTATATATCTAGTCTATATAGTCTATATAGTCTATATAGTCCATATATATAGCCTGTGTAGCAACATGTACTTATATTTGCATGAACTTATAACATATACGCCCCCACACTCACATTGGGATGGGGTATCATCACTCCAGATAAGTTGTAACAAACAGCATCTTTTTTTTTTTTTGGGGGGTTGGTCACACCCGGCAAATGCTCAGGGGTTTCTCCTGGCTCTGCACTCAGGAATTACTCCTGGCAGTGCTCGGGGACCATATGGGATGCTGGGGATTGAACCCGGGCCGGCACTGCCGGCTGTGTCAAGGCAAACGCCCCTACCCACTGGGCTATTGCTCCGGCCTGGACAAACAACATTCTTAACCCTCTCTTTCAGTGGCTGTGGTCCCCAGAGGTCACCCCCCTGGGTTGTGGTGCACTGGAGACTATCCACTTTTGTGGCCTCAGGGACCCAAAAAAAGCACAACTACTGGGATCACACTTGGACCAAAGGAGTGGTGTCAGGCTTACAGGTAGGCACTTTGGCCACTCAGTCAGCTACCCCCAGATAAGCTTCCTCTTACCAGATAAACAACAGCACAATTGTTTGAGACCATCCAGTGAACATCATGCAGTGAAAATTTATTTCATGACCTATTCCTATTCTATTTATTTGTTCACTTTATTTTTTGCTGGGGGGGTAGGTGGGGGCATAGTCAGTGGTACTCAGGACTTACTCCTGACTCTGTGCTCAGGGATCACTCCTGGTAGTGCTCTGGAGACCATAGGCAGTGCCAGAGATCAAACTGGGGTCTGCTGTGTTCAAGGCAAGCGCCTTGCTCTTGTACTGTCTCACTGGCCCCTTAGTTTGCCTTTTTTGCTTGCAGTACCAGGAGATTGAACTCAGGCATGCTCTCAGCTGCTGGGACACATCTGTGCTGTTCCTTATGCTTCCTTTGCTGTCCAGAGCATACTGCCAAGGGCCCCTGGTTATAGGGCCATGTCTCATGGCATCTTTGGAGGAGGTATTGTTAGCTTACAAATATAGGACCTACAAGGGCCGGATCTTCTCACTCCCTGCTGTGGTCCAGGCTGGGGTCAGGCACATGATTTAGACTGAGTCACTGAGTCATGGGGGAGGTTGGTGCTTCTCCCACAGGCCCTCCAGGTGATTCAGATCATCCCCAAGGCAGCAGCTTTGCCCTGGAATTCTCGGCCTACTCCTCAGGGGCTCTCTGTTTTCACCCCTCTGGTTTTCCAGGTCTCTTCCTTTCTTCTCTTGAAAGAGAATATTGGCATCCCATACAAATACAAATACTAGCCAGAACAAAGGACTAGTCTGTGCACTCTCCAGCCTCCGCTGCTTTCTTTTGACCTGCTCTGATTTTGACAGTGGTGGGAATGTAAATGACTGCAGCCATTCCTGAAAGTAGAGTGGAGGCTCCTCAAAAAATTAAAAATAGAAATTCTCCCTGAGCCAGTTATTCTACTTCTGGGTGTTTAAAACCAAAACAGAAAAAACCCAAGAATTCAAAGAAATATATGCCTCCCCCAACTCTGTTTATTGCAGCATTATTTATGGTAGCCAGAACGTTTAAAAGACTTAAATGCCCACTGACACATGATCAGTTCAAGACAATGTGGCATTCACCCTGCTCTATAAAAAGATGATGTCCTGTCGTTTGCCACAACATATAGCCAGGGCTACAGGGTATTACGCTGAGTGACGAGAGTCAGCTTGAGAAAGACAAGCACCATATGATTTCACTCTTGGAGGGGTAGAATATCAAATATATAATGAACTAAATAAAGCAAAAATTAACCTTGTTATTTATTTATTTTGCAGTGCCAGTGATCAAACCCCTCATAAATGCAAGGTTATTTAATGCTCGACTGGGAAGGTACATCCTTGGTGCACAGGAAGTAACTTTTAGTCTAGAGAATGCATTAGTTGTTGCCAGAGAGAAGCAGAAGGGGATGGGAAGGTCCAGCAAAAGCGGTTCATTTTATGGGGAAAGATGGAATGAGCCTTACAGTCATATATGCAGATGCTGATTTATAATGATACATACTGGAAACTTGTGGTGTAGTTTTCATTCAATGAAGAGGTATCAAAGTCACAACAGTGTGGGCATTCCATGGAAGTGTTTGCGTAGCACTCAGACTCCCTCCCTCTTCTGCCCAGGAGTGCTCCAGCTCCCCTGGCCTCTCTAATGCACACACCCTAGCCAACGGTTGAAGTCAACCAGAGATGATGCTATGTGAGTGTGAGGACTGACCAGCAGCAGTCAGCTGCTGTGAGAGCTGGATACGAGCCCAGGCAGGGATTTTAGCTTGTACGAAACTGGCAGATTTAGAAATATTGAGACAGGGAAGAATGTTGAGCTGCCCACATGTGAAAGTTAAAGACAAAAAATTGAAAAGCTTCGAGGTGAAGATTTTTTCTTCTAAATTCATGCATCAGAAAAGCAGAGGCCTGAGAAAGCTCAACTGGTGAGATGTTAAAAAAGTTGCCCTGAGGTTAATCTTGTGGTATAAACTGTTTCCAAACTCAATGCTTCAGATGTGGACTTTACCTTGAATGCAGGAGGAAGTTGAAGGCCTTTTATGTTCGTGGTCTAGCTGGTGGGGCTCCCCAGAGGTTCAGAGTTTTTTTTTTTAATTAAACATTTTATTATACCACCGTGAGATATACAATTACAATGTTGTTTATGTTTGGATGTTTCGGTCACATAGTGTTCCAGCACCCGCCCTCCACCAGTGCCCATTTCCCACCACCAGTGTCCCCAATTCCCTCCTCCCTCCCATAGCCTGCCTAAATGGCAGGTTCTTTATCTCTTTTCTCTTTCCCTCTCTCTTTTCCTTCTCTTACACTGTGGGTTGCGCTACATACACTTAGAGGCCATCATGTGCATTTTTTTGCCTGTCTTTAATGCTCAGTTCTATGTTGGTATCAGCCCTTTCGACATTTATTCATACATGTTCCCTTCTCTGTCTTACCTAACCTCTGACTCCCTCACGTTTGTGGTAATTTCCACTTTGGTTCAGGGTTTTTTGGGGGCAGCCACTCCTGGTGGCAATACTTAACTGGCAAGTGCTAATCCTGACAGTTCAATGTTGAACCTCTGAGGTACTGTTACCGGGTACCTGGAAATCCTCGGGAGGCCTGTGCAGTATACTAGGGATAGAACTTGGGTTCCCATACATTCAAAGCATGTGTTCCAGCCCTTTGAACAGTCTCCTTAGTATCAATGTACATGACTTTTATCTGCACTAATTTAATTTACTACAAACCCTGCAAAGTAGGTATAATATAGTTCTAACTGAGTTATAGATAGTACATGGCACTTCATCTTCCAATGATTTAAATAGCTGCTTTTTGTTTTTGTTTTGGGCCCACATCAGGAGGTGCTCAGGGCTTGCTCCTGGTTTTGATTATAAGGGATCACTCCTGGTGGGCTTGGGGATCATATTCAGTGCTAGGAATCCAACTCAGGTCAGTTGGGTTCAAGGTAAACTACATCTCTGCTATACTAACTCTCTGGTCCCATTTATTATTATTTTTATATTTTGGGAGGCCACACTTAGTGATACTCAGGGGTTACTCCTGGCTGTACACTTAGGAATTACTCCTGATGTTCAGGGGACCATATAGGATGCTGGGGATTGAACCCTGGTTGGCAAGGCAAGTAAGGCAAGTGCCCCATCCACTGTGCTATTGCTCTGGTTCCATTTAAATAGTTTAAAAAGCTGAATTAACATTAGAGGTCCCAAAATAAGGGAAAATAATGGATCTATTTTTCTGTTTAAAAGTAAAACTATTTTGTGTCAATATTGGTGAAGGCTTACTAGATTTAAATGATACCTCTCTTTTCTAGAGAAAAGTACATGCATTGTGTGTGATGAAGTCAGTTTCCTTTTGCAACATAGCAAACGAATGAGACCCAATAAGAAATTCTGAGACTCTGAGGCTGCACAGATAGTGCAGTGGGTAGGGCACTTGCCTTGCCCGTGGCTGACCTGGATCCAATTCCTTGCATCACATATGGTCCCCTGAGAACTGCTAAGAATGATCCCTGAACGCAGAGCCAGGAGTAAGCCCTGAGCACATCCTGGTACAACCCCCAAACAAACAAAAACAAAATCCTGAAATTCTGGGCTTGGTAGACAACTGTCTTCCCATTCATCTTCGATTTGCTAGAGCGGGCACCATTAACATCTCCATATGACCTGTCTCATGCAAGTAGAGCCCAAGGGCACCTGCTTGCTCCAGGAACATAAAGAGCCTCAAACCATTCCATCAGGTCATGGGAATGAGGTCTATAATTGTTACTGGTATCTGGCATATCAAATACGACACGGGTAGCTTGCCAAGCTCTGCCTTGCGGGTAGCATACTCTTGTAGTCATCTCAAAATCCAGCATTTATTGATGAACCGCGTGGCGCTTGCGGCCGCGGAGCCGGGCTGTGATAGGCTGGTCTGCTGGGTGGAGTTCTGACGAGGGGGGAAATCCGGATGTGGAAAATGGAGGTCCCTCATAGAGTAGGGGGTCATCTGGCTTGTTGTGAGGCTCTGCTGGGGTGGCAGGCCAGGGCTAGAACCTGCCATCCCTCTGGGGCACCCCATGAGCGGATGGGCACAGTGAGAGCCAGTAGCAGCTCTGCCCCCAAATGCTGCCTCTTTTTTTCCTCCTCCCTCTCCCTCCTTCTTGCCCTTCCTTCCCTAAACACCCTATGGTGTTCAGGGCTCACTCCTGGCTCTGTGCTTAAGGATTATTCTTAGCAGCACTCAGGGAGACCATACACGGTGTTGTTGGTCAAACTGGGGCCGGCCTCGTAATACAAGCACCTTAACCCCTGTGCCATCTCTTGGTTCCTTATTTTTCTTTTCATAACCAAAGGATTCTGATCAGAAGGGCCAGCTATGGAATGGCAATCCAAAGAATAATGTTTATTGAGCACAAAGAATGTACCACATACACTGCGAGGTGCTGTTGCTGAATAAATGGGGTCCGTGACTGTGAGGAGCTCCAAGCCTAGCGGGAGACACCTGTGTGTGAACTCGGAGTGTCTGCTGTGTATCAGGCAAGTGTTGGTTTTTATCTCATAATAACCTCGAGAGAGGCAAAGTCATTATCCTCTTTCTCAGCTAGAAGGGCTAAAGTTCCTGCAGGCAATACATGGCATACTCAGATGGGTCATGGAGATGGGCTGAGCAGCAGAAAGAAAACCAGCAAAGGCTGGTGGTATGCTCTGGGGTTGTTCCCAACCCTTCTCCCCCAAAGGGAGTGCAAGACCCAGGTAGTGGAGCCAGGACAGCAAGATTGTGAGAGGGAATAACCAGAGAGATGCTGCCCTGTGTGGCCTCTGCTGAAAGGGTAAAGTCCCAGTGATTTGGGAGAGAGGAGTCCAGGGGTGTTAGCACCCTGACCCTACTCTCTTCCGACCTTTTATTTTTTTTTTCCGATTTTATTTTATTTTATTATTTTTCCCCCCAAATATTGTTACACCATTTTAGACATACAATTGAAAGATGCTCATGTAGAGTTTTGGTTCTACAGTGTTCCAACACCCATCCCTCCACCCAAACCCATCTCCCATCACCAATGTCCCCACCTCCCTCCCCCTCCCACACCTCAACTACTTGGAGGGTTCTGTATGTCATTTCTCTCCTCTCTTATCTCTCCCTCCCACCAAACCCTCCTGCTCTTTGTGGAATTCAATGCATTAAAAGACATTACTGTTTCCACTATTTTAATGGACCGTAGCGCCGCAAACGGCCAAGCGTACTGGGCTCAAACTGGTTTTGCTCTGTTGATCTGGTCGTGAGGCAGTTTCCCAGCGTCTGGACAGCGAAAATGGTGGCTAGTGTGATGGGCGAGTCTCATCCGGCTGCTTCCGGGACCCCCCAGAGGCGACGGGCCAACACCCCAAAACCAGTCTGCCCTCCTGGGGGTCCCCTCTTCAGCTGGGCCCGGGGCGAGCCGAGCTCCAGCCTCCCCAGCCGCTTCATGTTATGGCTGATGGCCCCCGGGCAGCTCCTGGGTGGGGCCACCAGGCTCGACAAAATGGAGAGGGGAATGGCCGAACCCTGACTCCATCTGACGAATTCCCAGTGATTCCCTCTTCTGGGAGCCGCCTACCTGGGCTCGAACCGGTTTTGCTCTGTTGATCTGGTCGTGAGGCAGTTTCCCAGCGTCCGGACAGCAAAAATGGTGGTTAGTGTGATGGGCAAGTCTCATCCGGCTGCTTCCGGGACCCCCAGAGGCGACGGGCCAACACCCAAAACCCGTCTGCCCTCCTGGAGGTCCCCTCTTCAGCTGGGCCGGGGCGAGTCGAGCTCTAGCCTCCCCCAGCCGCTTCATGTTATGGCCCTCTTCCGACCTTTTAATGTCCTACAGATGCCTCTCCATGATAAACCCAAACAGAAGATGGAGAGCAAAAGAGCCCCCTCATGCCAAAGGGTCTCAGCACTCTGAATGTTAGAGTTCCAGTCTTGTCAAAGAGGGATAAAGAGGAAATTTAATCCCCCACTCCCCTCCCCCTGCCCATCCCTGCAGTTTTTCTGACTTTTGTGCCTGGTCCTTTGCCTTTCCACCCTGTCACATTAAGGCAGTGGCTCTCTTAAATTTATTTAAGTGAGGAGGGGTCAGCAGGATTAAGTAGCGTGGGGCAGTGAGGGAAACATGCTTGCCTTGAAGACTCTGCTACCCATTACCCCTTCTGGCACAGCGCCCTGTGCAGTGCAGTGCACTTCACCCATGTGCAGAGAGGGTTGCCTCTGAGTCGGCAGAGAGGCCACGCGGCCCAGCAGAGTGGTTTTCCAGAGGACAGGATGGAGGCTTGGTGCACTTCCTAAGGCAGTGCAGAGGGACAAGCGGGCCTGGGAGGTGCTGTGAGCCTGCTGCTTTCAGCCATTCTTAGGGGACCCATATGGGCGTGGTGGTGGGGGGGTCCGCCTGCCCAGAGTGTTGAAATTCCCCCATGATAACACGCTTTTGTGGATTCCATTTATCAAGTTCCAGCGTCTGACTCTGACATCAAGATCCTGGGAACAGTTTCTTTTCCCCTTTGGGGATGAGGTGGGTATTGAGCTCACTTGGTACTTAGGAATTACTCCTGACTCTGTGCTCAGAGATCACTTCTGGCAGTTCTCAGGGGACCATATCATATGTGGTATCAGGGATCAAACCCAGGTCAGATGCATGCAAGGCGAACACCTTCACCCCATAGTATCTTTCCAGTCCTGTTACTCTAGGAACAATTTCTTACTGGACCATCAGCACTGTCTTGGAATATGGGTCTTAGGCTATGCATATGGTGATATAGTTAGGCATATTATTTATATTCTTTATTTATTTTTAAAATTTTTTATTATACCACTGTGAGATATACAATTACAAAGATGTTCATAATTGGGTCTCAGTCATACATTGTTCCAGTGTCCATCCCTTCACCAATGCCCCATTCCCACCACCAATGTCCCCATATTCCCTCCCTCCCAGCTCTATAGCAGGCATTTTTTCTTTTCCTTCCTTTCTGTCTCTCTGTCTCTATCTCTGTCTCTCTTTCTCTCTCTGTCTCTCTTTCATTAATAATTCTTTATCTATATCTATGTGTATCCAAACGTGTTCTGGTTCCATGTCATAATTCCAAACATCATGAATATGCGTATCAATTTACAGCAAACATATGATTTACTGTGTGTGGTTTGTGTACATATTTATGAAGAATAGAGCTTCCCAAATATGACTGAGCCATTGCCTGCTGCCCTCCCTGCTTTCAGGAAAAATATCAGTCCTCCTCTGGAAATCTACTTTTTTAAAGGAAAGAAACAGAAAGTGTCTTCTGCAATTATATCTGAATTTCTAAGCAACCCTTTGATTCTTCTGGTGCCTCTGGTTAGCGTGGGGAGCTGTTATTGCCCACTTTGAGAAATAACTCCTTTGAGAAGGGTGATCATAACCCTTGAACCTACAGGGCCTAGGACCCACATCAGGTCCATTTGAACCATGATTGATGATCCTGATGTGGCTGTGGGCTGCCATCTTGTCTCTGTGGAGGTAAGAGGGAGAGGACGAGCAACACAGAGGACAGCATAGCTGAAAATACTGACCATAGGGCTGACACATCCTGGACTCCCCTCTCCAGTCCTTCAGGCTTGGTAAGACCTCGTTCTGCTCAAAGTAGAGTGTGTAACCTGAGGACACCATGGAAGCTTCCAGAAATGCCCTGTCTGTGTGCTTCTCACTGGTTTCTGTCTTTTATAACTGGATGGGTCCAACTCTGTCTTTTATTTATTTTATTTTTTTCTTTTTGGGTTACACCCGGCGATGCTCAGGGGTTACTCCTGGCTCTGCACTCAAGAATTACTCCTGGCAGTGCTTGGTGGACCATATGGGATGCCAGGGATTGAACCTGGGTCGGCTATGCACAAGGCAAATGCCCTACCCGCTGGACTATCGCTCCGGCCCCAACTCTGCCTTTTAAAACCAGATGGGTCCAACATAACCCAGGAACAGGCAGCTTAGGGACCGGGAGTGTCTGTGTGGCTTTGACTCGGTCACTGGAGTCTTCCAGCACTTCTTTATTTTCCCATCTTTAAGCAGAGCGAGAAGATGATTTTTATATTTTCTTCCCGACCCATAAGGTCTATATCAACCAAGTCTTGCAACCTCCCTCTCTCCCTTTTTAACATTAGTAATAAAACAAAACAAAACAAAAAGCTCCAACATGCTGTGCAGAGTGTTCTAATATGTCTGGGCTGATGTTATCTTGGGGTAGTACAGATTTACCTAGATGAAAGTGAGGCCTATTAAAAATCTCTCCTTGCAACTTTTATGTGGACAGAGGGCTGGAATACCAGACGTAGGTGTTTATTTCCCTTGTGACACTTGAGCAGCTGGAGGCTCTTTAAGAACCACACCGGAAGTGATGGTGTTCAGGGCTGAACATCCCCAGACCACTTGAGACAAGTTCTTTCTAAGTCGTAGATCTTCAGTGCAGAAAGAGGCCTCAGCTGTCAGGGTCTAAGGCTTTGCTTTAAGCAGACATCACCTGTCCCCTTGCTTTGTTTCTTTATATGTTACATGTGAATAAGATCATGCATGTTTTGTCTTTTGGCTTTTGAATTTATTTGACTTAGCATGACCCCATCCAGTTCTATTTATGCCATGGCAAAAGGCACAACTTCATCTTTTATAATCATTGTGGTATTCCTTTGAATATATACAATATAGTTTCTTTTGCCCAACCATTTTTTCTTTTCTCTCCTCCTCCTCTTCTTCCCTCCTCCTCCTTCTTTTCCTATAACTCATTTATTATCTACTTATTTACTTATTTTTGCTTTTTGTTTTACTCCTGGTGATGCTCAAGGGTTACTCCTGGCTCTGCACTTAGGAATTACTCCTGGTGGTGCTGGGGGACCATATGGGATTCCTGGGATTGAGCCCAGGTTAGCAGCATGCAAGACAAATGCCCTACCCAGTGTACTATCACTTCAGCCCTCCAATAATTTTTTTAAATGTCTTAACATTTTTAATTAAAATATTCTAGTTCATTCTAAGCTACTCGTGTCATATTTGATATGCCAGATACCAGTAACAATTATAGACCTCACTGCCATGACCTGATGGAATGGTTTATGTTCCTGGAGCAAGCAGGTGCCCTTGGGCTCTACTTGCATAGACAGGTCATATGGAGATGTTACTGGTGCCCGCTCGAGCAAATCGATGATGAACGGGAAGACAGTAATACAGTGATTCTAAGAACCATGATTTACAATACTGTTACTGGTAGGGCTTCATGGGTACAATATACTAACGTAACAGCCTCAACAGAGTATCCTTAACTACACATTGGCCAGACTCCTCTCCCTGTTAATCTATCCTTGCACCAAAGATCAGTTATATAGTTTAGTTCTCAGGTTCTATTACCTGGGGGCATTTGTTACCTCTTACTGAGTCTCTTTATAGTCTGTATTTGTCCCTCTCCTGGCTAACTTCACTCAGCATGATCTTCTCCAATTCCAGTTAGGTGGTAGCAAAGAAAAGGGTTTATCCTTTCTTATAGCTGAGTAGTCTTCCATTGTGCCTATGCACTGTAGCTTCATTGCTCAATCATCTGTTTTTGAACACGTGGGGTGTCTTAATGCAATGAACATAGGAGTACAGATTAGATCACACCTTCTTTATCTCCTCAGCTGTTGTTGGGCAATGTAGTTTTGTTTATTTTTAAAAAATCTTGGCTACTGTAAATAGCTATGCAATCGAGGTAGCTATCTTTTCAACTTAGTGTTTTTGTGTTTTTTGGACTAGATACCAGGATTGCAACTGCTGGATCATATGGGAATTCTATTTTTAATTTTTGAGAAATTTCAGTGCTATTTTCCATAGAGGCTGAGTCAATTTGCATTCCCATAAACAACTGAGTGTTTCTTCCTCCCAGTGCATTTCCACCAGCACCCAGTTTCTGGCCTTTCCAGTCAGGCCATTCTCACTGATGTGAGCTGATAGCTTAGTGTCACTTCAGTTTGCATTTCCTTGATAATCAGTGATCTGTTTTTCTTTCATGTGCCTGTTGGCTCTCTGTATAACTTTCTTGAAGAAGAGTATGTTCAGCACCTCTCCCTATAATCGATGCTTTTTTTGGTTGTTGTTGTTGAGTTTTGTGCTTTTTTTTTTCTTTTTTGGGTCACACCCAGCAATGCTCAGGGGTTGCTTCTGGCTCTGAACTCAGGAACTACTCCTGGTAGTGCTCAGGGGGCCATATGGTATGCTGGGGATAGAACCCAGGTCGACCGCTTGCAAGGCAAACACCCTACTTGCTGTGCAATCTGGCCCCATTGTGAGTTCTTTTCATGCCTTGGAAATTAGGCCTTTGTCAGAGGTATGTTGTGAAGGTTTTTTTTTTCTTATGCAATAGGATGTCTTTTTAGTTTCTCTTGCAGTGCGGAAACTTTAAAGTTTGATATGATCCCATTTGTTCATTTTAACTTTTGTCTTCTTCGTCAGTGGAGTTGAATCACTATAGCCAATATCATACGTTTTCCTATTTTTCTCGATGTTTTATGTATTCAGGTATATCATTTAACATTCAGGTATAACAATAGAGTAGAATCCCTGAAGCTAATATCATGCAGAATTTTTCCTCTATATATTTTATGCATTTAAGTATACATTTAAGTTTTTAATCCAATTTGAATTAACTGGTGAAAATGCATCCTTTCATCTATACTACTCAGTGGATTTTTTAGTATGTTGGAAAGTCTGGGTAACTATCGTTACTAATTTCAGAACATTTTTAACACCCCAAAAGGAAAGTTTTTATTCTTTTAGTAGTTACAACCAACCTCTCTCCCGCCAGTTCCTGGCAACCAGTTAGTCTACTTTTGATCTTACTGGACATTTCATATACACAGAATCATAACATAATCTTTTGTATTTGTTTTCTTTCACTTAGCATGTTGCATGTATTAGTTTGTTTCTAAGGCTACATTACAGTCATTTATGTGTGAATTTTGTTCCTCCACAAGTTGACAGATATTTAGCTTGTTTTGGGCCTTTATGAATCTTTTACAGAACCTCATACAAAGTTAACAAATTTATTACCACAATAATTTGTTGATGTCTAGGTTTCTGATCAGTCTCTGAGGCTTAGTGCTTCATAGCTAATTCAGTGATTACATATTTACTAAGTGAATATGTTAAAAATAGAAGTAAGATTTCCATTTTACAGAAAACGAAGATGAGAATCAGGGGAGATTAAATAGCTTTCTCAAGTCCTTGACTAGAATCATAAGTCAGAGTTCCTACTTCTAAACAACAAATATCATTCAGGCAAGCTTAAAAAGAACTTATTAAAAGGCTGTTGGGGGGATTCACAGATTCTCTAGAAAAAACCAAAACTGGGGTCAGAGAAAGAGTATAGGAGGTAAGGAACTAGCTTTGCATGAAGACTCTTTGGCCAACCTGGTTTGACAACCACTCCCCATCCCTACCCCACCCTACCCCACCCTACCCCACCCTACCCCACCCTACCCCATCCCTACCCCACTCTATATGATGCCTTAAACACTACCAGGAGTGACTACTGAGCGCAGACCCCGGAATAGGCAGGGAGATGACCAAATGTCACTCTCCACCTCCTCCAAAGAAAAAAAGTTGGAACAAGGGAGGCAAGATGACATCTAGAATGATGACTGAAATCCTAGCAGAGAAGCAGCTTGCTATGACCGATTCTGCCCTGAAGAAAGGTCATTATCAGGTACAGTGCCGCCATCACTGCCCCTAAGTGGCGAATGTTGCTGCTATGCTGCGGGAACTCAGCACAGTGCCTTTTCCATTGCTTGACTCCTTCCCATCATCTGCTTCTGCTCAGAAGTCCCTGTGTCTGTCTGATTGACTGTGAGTCCATAGCAAGAGACTCTAGAGAAGGGAATATTTAATCTTTCAGGTGTCTGTAGTGGAATTGGACTCTGCTTTATCTCAGACCTCTTCTTCCTCCTTCTCCTCCTCCATTATTACTATAGTTATTTTTATTAGTATGTTTTGTGGCCCACCCAGTGGTGGTCAGGGTTTACATACCACTGAGGGATTACATACCACCCAAGCACCCCTGGGAGATTGAAAACCCAGGGACACTGCATCCAAAGTATGCGTTCTAGCCCTTGATCCATCTCCTTGGCTTCTTTCCCAGGATTCTTTGTGTTTTTGTTTATTTTTTGTGCCACACTCAGAGATTTCCAGGGATTACACCTGGCTCTGCATTCAGGAATCACTTTGGGCAGTGCTTGGGGGACCATATGGGATATTGGAGATTGAACCTGGGCTGGTCACATGCAAGGCAAGCACCCTACTTGTTGTGCTATCTCTCTGATTTTCTGTCCCAGGATTCTTAAGAGGAAATTCTCTCAAGAAAATTCTAGATAAACCCTAAATGTCTGTAGGGCAAGTCACAATGTGTAAAAGAAGAGAGAGAGATACAGAGAAAGAGACAGATAGAGACAGAGAGAGGGAGAAAGAGAGGAAAATAAAAAGGTGCCTGCTATAGAGGCAGACTGGGGGTGGGTGGAAGGTAATGTGGGGACATTGGTGGTGGGAAAGGGGCTCTGGTGGAGGGATGGGTGCTGGAACAATGTATGACTGAGAACCAATTATGAATGCTTTTGTAATTGTATATCTTGTGGTGTATAAAATTTAAAAAAGAATTAAAAAAAAATTTAAAAAAAATTTAAAAAAAGAAAATTCTAGAAATAATTTCTAAAATTTCTCTAAATGTTCTAGACTTAGTTTCAGGTAGAAAAAATAATTTTCTCTCTAGTTATAGATGAAAAAATCATTTTCCCAATGAATTATATAGTTGTTTAGCAGTTCTGAGAAAATGCTTAATCTTGAAACTTTTTGAGTCACTAACAGCCTTACCATTTTAGTTTTCATTGACTCCCTACTCTCTGTCAGGTGTCAAAGCTCTTACAGGTCATCATGTACCCTCAGAGCTTATTAATTTAAAAGAAAATGACCCCCCCACTTTCTATTATGAAAGCAAGTCCTGCCGGAACATCTTATACCTTTTAAAATGTAATTGATTGCGTTAAAAACAAAACAAATGCCCAGAAAAACACCAGGAATTTAACTCCTGATCTTGCTGTATAAATGTGACTGGGGAATATCCTTGTGGCTTCAGACCTGGAGAACTGTGGCCGGATAGCAATGCCCATGGATTCCCTCTAGATTCCAGGGCAATATATTGAGAAACTTGTGACTTTTCCCTTGGCTGATGTTCCCAGAATATCTCCTGAGTGTAATCCTGGTGTGATTTCCTCAACTTCCTCTCAAGGGAAACTCGCCCAGACCATCATCTGAGGTTGGAAACTAGAGACGTTACACCAGCTAAGAGACCTCATCCTGAACCAAGCAGATCTTGATTAGATGAGTGTAAAAAATGCACCCAGTCTCCTCTGCCCTTGGGCGCAGAGATAATTAAACTGCGCAATAATTCACAACCACTAAGGAGATGCCAACCTTTCTGTACAGAAGCCAAGAGACCCGGTATTTGTCAGGCCAGAGGGGAAGGGCATTCCAGAAAACAAGGCCTTCTCTCTTTATTATCTTGAGCTATCCTGCTGGAAGGATCATCAGAGAATCCAGGTCTATGAAGACCATTTATTAAAACATTTTACTATTATTTTTAAGGAGTGGGGGGTTTGGACACCCTGGCTGTCCTCAGGGCTTCTTCCTGGCTCTGTGCTCAGAGATCACTTCTGCAGGGCCTTAGAAGACAGTATATGGTGCTGGGAATTGAAATAGGTTTGTTGCATGCAAGGCAAGTGGCTTACTCCCTGTTGTACTATCTGTTTTATATCTCTGGCCTGATAAGTACTGTTGTAGAGAAGGGGTTCACTGAGAGATAACGCCAGGGATAGAAGGACTAAGAAAAACTTGGGATTTCCATTTTTTCTCTTTTTTTGGGGTGCAGGGGAACCTCACAAGCAGTGTTTAGTAAGTCCATGGGCCCTATCTTAACCCACAGCATCAGTGGTTCAGTGCAAGGGCCCCAGCATGTGCTTCTGGCTGGCCCCTAAGATGCTGCTGGCCTCCAGGGCTGCACCCAGTGATGCTCAGGGGACCATGTGGTGCTGAGAATAGAACCCAGGTCTGGTGTGCTTGCTGAGTAAACACCCTAATTGCTGTATTATCCCTTTGCCTTTATCTTAATACAAGGGAACTGGTAAAATAGTTAATAAATAAAAGTTCATCTGGTTCCCAAATGCAAATAAGAAAACACAGGAGGCAGCACGACTGGACAAATACTGGGTGACTCAAATTGACTGCCTCCCTTTCATCATCTGTGAGGTGGGAAAGAGAGCATCAATTCCCTGTCCTCAGCATTTGGGAGGGCTACTACGTCACAACATGTAGATGACTTTTAGACAAAACTTGGCTCATTTTTCTCAAACAATGCTTGTTAGTCTTTGTATTGGCTCTAATACCCAAAGGAACTTTCAGTTAGGTCCTGCTACGTGGCCAATAACTAAAAGGGCTAATTGACTAACTCACTCCCCTTCAAATATCCTTATTGGCAGAGTGTCCTGAAGGGCAGATCTCTCCGTCTTTATGTATTTAATTTGAGGGGCATTTTTGAGGGGGGTATACCCACATGTGCTCCAGGCTTACTCCTGTCTAAGCAAGCACCTTACCTGCTGCACTATCTTTCTGGCCTTCCCTGTCTTGTTTTAATAAACCCAAGGATAGCACAGAGACTGTTTCAGAGGCTCAAGCACTTGGCTGTGGACTTTTTTTGAAGATGCAGCCTCTGGATAATGTCCTAGGGGTGGACTTGTTTCAAATCCTGGCTCTGGCTGTTGGGTGGGTGCCCTGACTCACTCATTCCTTTTTTGGTCATCTATTTCCTAGCCTGTAAAAACAAGAGTGTATAGGCTCCTCTTATATTCTATCAGTTTTGTATGTCTCCTTAGCAAGTGTAGAATTTTGAGCCAATTAATTGATTTCCTTGAACAGCCTGATATACTCTACACTTGTGGGTCCTAGGCTCCAAGTCCTGGCTTCAAGAGCAGCAGTAGGTGACCTGGCCAGGTATCAAACACTCTTAGCCTCAGGGTTCTGATATGTAAAATGGGGATGATAATATTTTCTTTCTGGGTATTCCAGAATACAAGGCCTTCTCTCTTTATTATCTTGAGCTATCCTGCTGGAAGGATCATCAGAGAATCCAGGTCTATGAAGACCATTTATTAAAACATTTTACTATTATTTTTAAGGAGTGGGGGTTTGGACACCTGGCTGTCCTCAGGGCTTCTTCCTGGCTCTGTGCTCAGAGATCACTTCTGCAGGGCCTTAGAAGACAGTATATGGTGCTTTCTTACTTTCTTAAGTAAGAAAAGTATTATTTTCTTATTTAGGGTTAAAGTAGTGCGTGCATGCTACTTAACACAGAAAGAGGCATTCCATTAGCTCCCAGTTAAGTGTTGTCTATATTAAAAACAGCCAGTGGAAAGTTAAAGTTTTTTTTGGGGTTCGGATTTGTGTAACAGCAGTGCTTAGGGGTGACAGCTAGCCTTGTGTTCAGGGATAACCCCTGGTGGTACCAGCTTGGGGACCATATGTGGTACTGGGTATCTAATCATGGTTGATTGCATGCAAGACAAGTGCCTTAACCCCAGTTCTGCCTGCCTGGCCTCAGTGGAAAGTTTTTGTTTCTGAAACAATTCCTTCCTATGAACTGCTTTCCTACAAAGTTCGTAGTCTTTTCCTTTGAAGTCAAGTACAAAGTTTTGGTTAATGGAGAGTTCTGGATGGTTGAATCCTGGTTAATCAAGAGCTGGCTCCCCTCCTATTCTGCGGTTCACACATGTTTATGAAGAGTAAAGGGCCTGCTGGGTATCAGATGGCACTTGTCTTGAGCACATTCAGTAGGAGGGAAGAGAAGGGATGTAGATTCCCACACAATAGTGACCACTCTGAAACCAGCAAGGCTGATGGGTCTCTGGGGAGACCCAGCTTAGCTTCTAGTTTACAAGAAGTAGAAGCAGCAACTTCAGACAAAAAAAGCACACACATCTCCTGTCAAGTTCGGTCTGGGTGTATCAGGGAATCTGTTTTTCTTGGAGATGAGTAATGAAGAAGCAGCTGCATCCACACCAAACAATAAATAGTAATAAAATATCCTGTGAACAACCACTTCTTAGTAACCTGGGCCCAGAAGATGTGGCTACAGAGTCAAGGGTTAAAGGATTATTATGCATAACACATAAAATCTCAGAGAATGTGGGGAGCTGGTTATGGATTAATGACATGTTTATGGATAGAATATTTGTCTTTTAAGAGTCTTCTTCCCATGGCTTTGCAAAGAAAGGGAGGCTCCAGGGAATGTTTCTACTGAGGGATGAGAGGGGGAAGGAGGGAGAAGGCAGAGGGGCTGTTTATTTGGGGATGGAAGATCAAGTGTTCTTGCTCCAGAGTCTCAGCCTCTTTGCCTAGGAAGTGAAGGCATGAGTCTTGGTAGTATTGTTCTACAGTACTTCTAGAGGAAAGGTCTTATGGGGACCCCAGCTAGCTCTTGGGCACCATGAACCCTTGGGACATTGCTAATGGACCTTGTCTTCAGGGTACCGATTCTTTTTCTTTAGCCCAAGTTCACTCTGTAACCTCTTTGTAACCCAAATCTAGCTCTCTGGTAACCCCTTGCTGGTCACCCTCTAACAGTGTCTTTCAAAGTGGGCAATAATATTCACCCCGCCCCGGTGGAGGGTGGCATTGAAACATCTAAGGGTATAGTAGTAGCCCTAGGTGTAATTGCTGGATGAAGGGAGCCACTTTCTGTTTGTTCACTTAAAGAAGGAAGACTTTCAGAGGACTACTGAGTGATTTTTTTTGCCCTACAAATGGTAGTAGTTCAAATAATTTTGGGAAAAATTTACAATAGAGCCTTTTCTCAAGGTCTTTTCTCAGTGGGTTCTTTGCCCTCACCCTCCACCCATTCATCAAGTTCCAGATCAATCTGTTCCAGGCCAATCTGATTTACTCTGTTCTAGAGCAATCAATTATACCACCTTGCTACTGCTAATTCTATGCACCAAGCACTTGCTCAATACTTTGCAGATATTATCTAAAATCTTGACAAAACTTCATGGCAATGGGTTCTGATAGCTCCATTTTTTAGGTATGAAAACTGAAGCCCACTTTAATTATGTGATTTGTTCAAAGTTGCACAGCTCATTAGTGGCAGAGATGGAACATAGTCATTATTCCTCCAAGATCTGGGCTTTTTATGCCACTCCAGTGGTCTCCAACTGTGTTGCCTTGACACGTTTCTTGAAATGAGCCACATAGAAGATAAGTACAGTGGACCTACTCCATCAGGGTGCAGAGACAGACTCTCATATTATGGTTGGCATTCATTTTGAGTTTACTGTTATATAAGTGTGTGTGTGTGTGTGTGTGTGTGTGTGTGTGTGTAGGGGGTTGGTGGAGGAGGTGTTGAGCAACACCTGGCTGTTCTCAGGGCTCACTCCTGGCTCTATGCTCAGAGATCACTCCTGGTAGTGCTTAGGAAACCAATGGGAGTTCTGGAGATGGAACTGGAGTTATTTCCTGGCAAGAAAGATGCCTAAATCCCTGTACTTTCTATCTGATGTAGGCACATTTTATTTAATGTGTTTATTCAATGCACTTGAATAACTCAGCTGCTGCTTGCTCTCCCTGTGCCCAGCCACTCACGAGGTGCCCAGGAGGGATGGCGGGTTCTAGCCCTGGCCCGCCACCCCAGCAGAGCCTTGCAACAAGCCAGATGACCCCCACTCCATGAGGGCCTCCATTTTCCACATCCGGACTTCTCTCTCGTCAGAACTCCACCCAGCTGACCAGCCTATCACAGCCCGGCTCGCACAGCTGCAAGCAGCCGCGCGGTTCATCAATAAATGCTGGACTTAGAGATGACTACTGCTACATGCACGGCAGAGCCTGACAAGCTACCCGTGTTGTATTTGATATGCCAGATACCAGTAACAATTATAGACCTCATTCTGGAATGGATTGAGGCTCCATTCATAAATCAATAGGCTCCAACATAAATCAATGGATTGATTTATTTTCCTGGAGCAAGCAGATACCCTTGGGCTCTACTAGCATGAGACAGGACATATGGAGATGTTACTGGGGCCCGCTCAAGCAAATCGATGATGAACGGGAAGACAGTGATACAGTGACAGTGATTCAATGGACTTGCCTTATTTCTTAGTACATACCTTCTTTTTGTCACCTAATTTATGCTGTCTGGATTTGTCAGATGGGGATAAGCTGTCCTTGTAGGTTGTAGTTGGGTTTAGAGAAGGGTTTAAAAGTCCCAAGTGTCCAACACATGGGGCCCTACTATCAATGATACACACTCTATGATTTCATGCTCAATTTTAGCTAAATAGTCAAGATTATGAGGATTAGTTTCCCATTTAATGACTGACCTAAATGGGTGTTGCTTTCTTTAAGGATTCCATAATCTGGTTGTTTCTTCCAGTTTTAGTGCTATAGAGAAAGCTCCATCCACTTGGTAAAAGGTTAAGGATGTTGCTAAATGATTACGTCTGTAGAGAGATGTTCACTTCTCATCTCAGACACGTGGTGAATAGGCACATTTAAAATGGATTCTTCTCCTGCAAGTGTGTGGGAGTCAGAGGTTAGGTAAGACAGAGAAAGGAACAGTGAACTAATGATTGTTGGAAATGATAATAACCAGCCTAGAACTGAGCATTGAATGTAGGCAAAGGGATATACATGATAACCTCTAAATGTATGTATTGCAAGCCGCAATGTGTAAGAGAAGGGAGAAGGGGGAGAGAGAGAGGTGGGGGACAGAGAGAGAATCAGGAGACGTTGGTGGCAGGAAATGGGCACTGGTGGAGGGTTGGGTGCTTGGACACTGTATGACTGAAACCCAAACATGAACATCTTTGTAATTGTATATCTCACGGTATCACTTCACTTGTCACTTGTCTTCCCGTTGTTCAATGATTTGCTTGAGCAGGCACCAGTAACATCTCCATATGTCCTGTCACATGCTAGTATAGCCCAAGGGCATCTGCTTGCTCGGGAACATGTAGAGCCTCAAACCAATCCTTCAGGCCATGGGAATGAGGTCAATAACTGTTACTGGTTTTTGGCATATCAAATACGACACAGGTAGCTTGCCAGGCTCTGCTGTGCAATGATCATTATGTATAAATGTGAAAGATCCTGGGAAGGACCTGTTCCTAACTTCCATTATTGTCTAAGAATGTCACGTGGTCACTCTGCAGCTGCACGCCAGCGCAGCTGTGGGTCTGGAGTGTCTCTCTTCCGATTACTGCATGTGGTGGCTGGGAGCTTGCAGCTACACCCTCCGACATGGAGGTGGAGGAATGGGAGGAGGAGCCCAAATCCCCGCTCCAAATCCGGCCAGCGTGCCCCACCCCCCGCGCGTGTGAGTGAACCCTAAGAAGCTATGTTGGACTCGGCCAGGGGCTGAGTCGCATGGTGGTCTAATATCTCACGGAGGTATAATAAAAAAATAAAAAATGATAAAATGGGATTCTTCCCAGATGCCTTGGAAAACTTTTAGTTCCACTGCACCAGAAAGGTTGAGATTCTCCCATTACCTTGGACATTGAATGGCGGGAAAGGGTTATTCCACTGCTTATATTTCTTTCTCAGTGACTGGATTCCCTGGAGGTAGTATTTTTGTTTCAGCTTACATTTCAAGGAGTGTCTTTCCTTTGGAACAAACCCAAGAGCAGGATTGTTGCGGGTGGAGTGGGGACTCAGGCCAGGCCATACTGTGTTGGTGGGGGAGGCGTGAATGGACTGTCTATAGGGCTCTGTCCCTGCCGCTCAGAGCAAGCACATGGTTCTTTCTTTCCTCCTCAGATCCTTTCTTCTTCCTTCTGCTGCCTCAAGTTCAAATTTGGAAGTCCCAGGAGAGCCAGGGGACTCTTCAGTTACCTTAGAGCATTTGTTAGTGTTCCCAGAGGATTCGTAAGGAAAAGAGGAGTAAGGCTGCCAGGAAAGGCCTCTGGTTATCTGAACGTTTTCCCATAGAGAGTAAGTTAAAGTGGGGGAATCATATCTGCCTTTTGGCTGAGCTGGGCTGAGCCAGGCAGGAAGTTTGAATATCAGTGAGGGCACCTGAAGAACTGCAAGTCTCGGTCCTGATCCTTAACTCTTGAAAGCTGGTAATGAGGAGACACAACAGAGCTCAAGAAGTTGTGGCTTGCCCTGGCTGGTATTAATTTTTTTTAAATATTTATTTAGTTTTTAAACTATTTTTAATTGACATACTGTTATTTACAACACTGTTAATGATAGTTGACTGTGTATATAATTCTAACATTATACTTATCACTAGCATACCTGTTTTCCTCACCAAAATACCCCTCTCTTTGAGCCCCTGGTCCACCCATAACCCCTCCCATAGGGTTATCTTTGGTCCTTTGTTGATAACTTGCTGTGTAATTTTACAAGACAGCAAATTATCTTGCTGAGGTAACACTCAGAATGCATGAGATCATTTTGTATTCATCTTTTTCTTTCTGAACAAATTCACTCCACTTGATATCCTTTAGTTGTATCCATCTGGTGGCAAATTGCATGACTTTACCCTTTCTTAGAATTTTGTAGTATTCCATGTTAATATATATTATGGAATTTGTTAAAAATTGCATCACCGTGTGATAGAGCAAAAACAGTGTTCCATCACCTGTCCATCCACCAGTGCACATTCCTCAACACCAATGTGCCCCGTTTCCTCCCAACCCTCCCCTTCCCAACCACAACCTGCCTTTATGACAGGTACTTCTCTCCCCTCTCTTTCTCTCTGTCTCTCTCTCCTCTCTCTTTCTCTCTTTTGTGCATTGTATACCACAACTTCTTGATCCATTCATTCACAGTTGGTCATTTAGTTTGCTTCCATTTCTCGGCTATTTGAAAGGTCTATATTTTTAAATTTCCCTCTTGACAATATAAGTCAAGGCTTTTGGTTATAAGCAAAAGATACCTAACTGAGTTTAACATATTGACAGTAGACACATACTACCTATAGATCACACATGTCTGTGGTCTTATTAACATGTGTTGTAGTGCTGGTATCAGCATGTTAAGGGAAAATAAGAGGAGGGGGGATTTATAGGTCCATGTACTTGAACAGCTGAGGGAGGCATCAGGACTCTGGGCTATGCCTGGGTGGGTCTCCCTGCTGAAGGAGCAGCTCCATGCCACTGATGTGGCAGACCTTGGCTGAAAATTCCTCCATGTTCGCTCTTGGGGAACATTAGCTTTGTTGGTGTGTGTGATCTGCCCTTATGCCTTTTTATAGTGAATTGATGAAGTGTGTTCCTATTTAGCTTTATTCAACCCTTAGGAGCAGTGCCTGGGGCACAACATGTTATCTCACTTCGGCAAAGACACTGGCACTATACTAATGGGGAAGTTAGATCATCAGACTCAGGTCATTCAGTGGTTTGGGACCACTGAATATACCTGTGTACAGGTATTTATATACCTTTACACAGGACCAGTGTGTACAGTATATAAATCACACGGTCTGATTACAGAGCACATGCTAACATACATCAAGCGCCCTGTACCCAAGCCCAGCTCAATGATGCTTATCTTTTGAGCAGCACTTTATTCAGAAGACATGTCTCAGCCCTCGTGATGAGGATTCAGTATATCCACTTGGGTGGCCATGTGTGCACTGGGCACTGCAAAGTGCAGGAGGTGCTGTCTCCATGGCTGTCTCTGTTTGCTGTAATCCTGGAGCTGACAGTGGATGATTTGCCCAACTGTACATTACCACTGGGCAGTGTTGAGAACTATATAAACCGATTGTGAGAGGTCACATGGAAATTCCAGAAACTTGGGGAGCTATTAAAAACTGCCTTTGGGAGTTGGTGTGGAAGACTGGAGAAAGCAGCCAAGTAATGGGACAACGGAACACAGAGGACTCTTGATGAGGCAGTTGGACAATGTCTACTAAATGGTTTCTCGCCCAGACCTGCACTACCTGACTCTCTGAAAAAGGTGAAGTGAGTATTGTTTTTAGAGACAAATATTATGCCCTTAGGGGAAGATAATTTGGAAAGCACAGAAAACTTGAAGAAAATGGGAATTAGCTATTGTCCCTGGCACAGAGGTAACCTTTATAAACCTGTTAGTGTGTTTTCCACAGGATCACTCACTCTTCTCTCTGCTTCTCTATGGAAGAGAGAAACCTCTCTCTCATATCTTTCTTGCTCAGTCTTTCTGTCATATAACTGAAATCTCTTGGTTTAGAAACTAGAAAAGGCAAGACATGGATTCTTTTTATGAGATTACAGAAGGAAACCTAGGCCTATTGACACTTCAACTATGTATAATAAATGATCAAAGATCACCAAGTCTCTCTGACTGTCTGTCTGTCTGTCTGACTGTCTATCTATCTGTCTATCTATCATTGGGTGGTCCTATGCAGGGGATTGAACCCCATGGCCTCATACATGTGAGGCAGATACTATACCACGGAGCCACTTCCTAGACCTGTCACTTTGAAATGTAGCCAATAAGAGACCCACTTCAGACTTCTGACCTCCAGAACCGTAAGATCATAAACTATGTTGTCTTAGACCTTTAAATATGTGTAAAGTTGTTACAAAAGCAACAGGAAGTTAATATACTTCCCAGAATAATGAGGGCATTGCCCATTCTTCTTTGTTCTTCACCTCTAACTTAATACAGCATAATCTAGACCTATAGCTATTTGTTGAGAGAGACAGAGATGGGGAGAGAGATTTATACATCGTTGGTCCTATTGCAATATTTCTTGATTTAAATTTATTTATTTGTTGAATTAACATTGGTTTATGAGACTGTGAATGTTAGGTTTTAGAGCTACCATATTATCACACCATACCCAGCATCAGCATACCAACATCTCTCATCATATCCATTGGACCCTTCCACATCGAAGAAACCTGATCAAAATATCATTTGTGAATTTTCAGCCAGTTCTCAAGAAATGGCTCATGTGGGATTGGACTTAGTCTTGCTTGTCTCAGATGTCTCCTTTGTTCTTCATCTCTAAAATAATACGGCATAATCTAGACTTGTATCTGTTTGTTGAGAGAGAGACAAAGATGGGGGAGAGACAAAAGATGTCTCAGAACATCTTTAGGCTTCTCATGGATTGCTACCACATACTCATGGGCTATTCTTTCAAGAACTAGTAGGCACCAATGGAGAGGTCCATGAATAGAGTTGAGGCATGGGGGTGGATATTTGGATGGAAGAGAACAGATCTTAGTCAAACACAGGGTCTTGGTACCTGGAAGCCATGGGCAGCTCATAGAGGCATGAGACTGCCTGTCCTTTAGGCTTGTAGTCACTCTACAACTGATGCGCTGCTCCTTCTAGAAGAGCCCGCTGAGGTGAGGAGATTCATCCTCTACTCCCTCTCCATCACACTCCGAGCTCACTCTGACAGAATTAACACATTTTCTCTAGGAGGAAACTCAGAGGAAACTGAGGGAGGTCATAGATGCAGGCAGGGACAATTTGATACTAGAAGAACATGGGGCTTCTTTTCAGGAATCTAGCTCACCTGGATTCTGTGGAAGCCACCTGGAGTGCTGTGGAAGCCAGCTTTCCCACACACTCTGGAATAAAGGAGTGTTTCATGGTTAAACACCACTCTTCGTGAACCTCTTTGAGGCCTGCAAGTAGCTTAGCAAAATCTCTGAGAAGATATGTTGCCAAAAAACCTGCTGAACATGGGACACTCCATTGTTTCTTGAATGTATGTGGACAGCTCTTTTTTTTTTATTCTCATGGCTTATCTAGTCGTATCTTGAGGAACATACTTGGGGTAAGAGAGACTGTTTTAGCATTATTCACAATAGCCAGAATCTGGAAGCAACCAGAGTGCCCGAAAATCGATGACTGGATAAAGAAGCTTTGGTACATCTACACAATGGAATACTATGCAGCTGTTAGGAAAAATGAAGTTATAAAATTTGCCTATAAATGGATGGACATGGAGAAGATTATGTTGAGTGAAATTAGCCAGAAGGAGAGAGACAGAATGACTGCATTTATTTGCATGGCATAAATATATATGTACATATTATGATACCAATATCCAAGGTCAAGTGAAGCATATATCGGGAGGTCTTGTCAAAGGTGGAAATTATCACAAACGTGTGGGAGTCAGAGTTTAGGAAAGACAGAAAATGGAACAGGGTGCTAATAATAGTCGAGGGTACTAATGCCAACCTAGAACTGAGCATTAAATAGAGGCAAAAGGATTCACATGACAACCTTTTAATGTATGTTCTGTAATCCATAGTCTGGAAGGGAAGGAAAAGAGAGAAAGAGAGAGAAAGGCAAAGAAATAAAGAACCTGCCATGGAGCAGGGCTGGGGAAGGGGAGGGAACCGGGGATGTTGATGGTGGGAGATGGGCACTGGTGGAGGGACGGGTGCTGAAACACTGTATGACCAAAACCCAAACATGAACTTTTTAATTGTATATCTTTTTATTTGTATGGAGATGGGCACTGGTGGAGGGACGGGTGCTGAAACACTGTATGACCAAAACCCAAACATGAACTTTTTAATTGTATATCTTTTTATTTGTATATCTCATGGTGGTATAATAAAATACTTAAAAAAAAGAGACTGTTTTATATGCAGCTGGTCCACTTAGTCCAGAAAGGATAGCTGAGGACACAAGAAATGGCGCATTGTCAGAACCACCATCCTTTGAGTCCAGGAATGTGTGTACTCAGATAGGGCCACCAAGAAGAGTGTTGCAAAAGTGCGTGGTTGCTTTCCACTGAGGTCAACTTTCCATGCAGCCAACCAGGTTTTCTTTAAAGCCCCATTAGCTTCATAGAGTACTCTTATCTCTAAAAGGCTTTAAACTTGACATTTTCAAGGAGCTTATGTTAAATAAGTCTTCTTGGATCAAGCTCTTGGGCCTTTTGTTTCTCTCTGAATCCTCAGTGCCTACAACAGGGCCTGGTATATCCAAGGTGCTCACGAGAGACTTCGCTGATTAAGCAGTAAAAAATTCCCATTGATGCTGAGGGTTGCAGAGTTCTAACATCAGTCCCCCCTTTTTTTTTTTTTGCTTTTTTGAGTCACACCCGGCAATGCTCAGTTCCCTTTAAGTGACATAAAATCCTGAGCTTTCCCTTTCTAGGCTGTGAGACTGATGATCCAGATTTTGATGTTTATTGAATCGTAATGTATGTGAACCCTGTATTGGCCTTGCTTCTTTATTAAATACTTTTTATGTCTTCTTTTGGGTCATACCTGGCTACACTCAGCAGTTACTTCTGGCTCTGTGCTCAGGGTCACTCCTGGCAGTGCTTGGGGAACCATATGTAGTGCCAGGGATGGAACAGGGTCAGCACATGCAAAGCAAACACCTGAATCCTTTTAGTATATCTGTGGTCCCTGATAAACAGTTTTTTTTTCAATATAATACTTAAAATGACCCTTTACAGTACTATAGCCAGATTTTCCAGGTGAGGAGATATCAAGACACATAGTGAAGATAACTTCATGAGGCCTCAAAAGATGGTGCTCAGAGGCCTGGGAGGCCCCCACAGCTTATTCTTGGCCAGTTGAGCCATCAGTTTGATACAAGGGTCCTTGTCTGTGATGTTGCTCAGGCCTGTGGTGCCAGGGATACCCAAGATACTCTGGAGGTTCTAGAGGGCCTCTAGGTCTGAACCAAGTAGTGCTTAAGGGACCATGTGGTGCCAGAACTAGAACATGGGGCAGGCATATGCGAGGCAGACGGTCAACTCCCAGCCCCAAGATGTTATTGTTAACAAGAGACGGACTTGAGAAAAGTGACCCCATGGCCAGAGTGAATTTACAATGGTGAATTTACAGGTGAATTTACAATGGTGCTCACTTGGGGCTGATGGGAGAGGGCAGCTGAAGGCTTCCCTCTTAGAGAGACAGGTTCTTCTACTAAAAAAGTTGTCTGTAGCAAGAACCAGTCATTGTGGCCCTTCTGGATGCTAAGAGAGGGACCGGGCCACCTGTCATGTGTCCTGGAAGATGATAATTCTACCCGAGGTAGGATAACTCAGAGAGTTGGGAAACATGAAAGTTCTCAGCTGATAGAACAGCTGAAGCCTAAGCCACTCTGGGCCTTGGTTACAGCAACACAGTCCACAACATACCAGGGAGGGTTCAGCTGTCCGGCCACTGAGCAGGTTGGTATTGCCTCTCCTACCCAACCTTGTGAAGGCCCAGGCACGGATCTTATAAGCACTAGATAACTATATAACTTTATATAGATTAGTGATTACTAATCCAAGAAAGAAAACCTATGGTTGCCTTCTGAAAGGGCGTCTGGTTTGAGAAAGAGGATAGAATGCTAGTGAAACACCACTGGAGAGAATGTGTGTGCTTGATGGGAGGACTGGTGGATGGAATCTGATGTCTCAGGAGACTCAGAGTGTCAGAGATGGGCAGAGGGTGTGTCAGAGATGGAGGTGATTTGCTTCCTCCTCTGGAGTCTCTGGGAGCTTCGTGTTCATGCAGACTCTCCTGGCAAAGCTGTGTTTTAATCTTGAGCCTCTTGATTCTTGGTGTGACTTTTTCAGACTCCTCTGTTCAGAATGTGTGACTTTGCACCATGATTTTATGCCTGTTTTTGACTCATTTGCAAAATACAGGCCTTAGTAATTATTCGTTTTATGGAGTTAAAGTAAGGAAAACATCGGATTTTGTCTACAAAATTCTTTCCTGAATTCCTAGCACATACAATTGATTAGTGAATTAGAAATTTTAAAAAAATCTTGGTTTTTTTTTTATTGTTCCTCTTTCTGGCCCCCTTCCTTTTTTTGTGGTGGAACATGTAGAGACACTCAATGACAATGTGGCAGAGTGAATGCAATGGCAGAGTGAACACAATGACAGAGTGAGCATAAGGCCTCAGGCATGCAAGGAAGGTGAGCTTTACACACACACACACACACACACACACACACACACCACTTAAAGGATTCTTATACAATATTGTTATAACCTTCAGAGTCCAGAACAGACTCTTGCTTGGGGAAATAGCATATGAGAAGCAAGGGCTACCTTTTTGGCCTGCCTTGTGGCTTGGAAATGTGGTAAGGGCATCTTAATGATATTTATATTGGGGCTTTCCACAAATTTGTTGTTGTTTTTAAGCTGGGAGTGCTCAGGGCTTACTCCTGGCTCTGTGCTCAGAGATCATTCCTGGAAAGCTTGGGTTGGCTGCATGCAAGGCAAATGCCCTTCCTACAGTACAATCACTATGATCCCTATCTTGGG
The DNA here is from genome assembly GCA_021461705.1 of Cryptotis parvus. Taxonomy (NCBI): domain Eukaryota; kingdom Metazoa; phylum Chordata; class Mammalia; order Eulipotyphla; family Soricidae; genus Cryptotis; species Cryptotis parvus. Next base: position 11,420 of record JAJIBD010005144.1, on the reverse strand, counting down.
GGCTGTTAGGGTCTGTGCTTGCTGTGTCAACAATATTCTTATGAAATGCTGGGATTGCCCTGGCTCAGGGAGGATTAATCTGACAAAATTACACTGGGATGACTATACAATGCTTCGTTTCTCTCAGAACATGAAAGGAACCTGATTCATTTCTAAGGGAATCTCAGGTAACAGCGTCAGGCAGATGGGAAAGAGAATAGACTCTATGAGGAGGGGTACATTTAACACTATATACACACTATATATCCATATATATAATTAAATTCAATATTTTGATATTCATACAATATGAAATATTCACCATCACGATCGATCACGATCACGATCTTCCCGTTGATCATCTATTTGCTAGAGCGGGCACCAGTAATATCTCCATATGTCCTGTCTCATGCCGTAGAGGCAGGGGCATCGGCTTGCTACAGGAACATAAAGAGCCTCAAACCATTATATTAGGTCATGGGAATGACCTAATATAATGGTTACTGGAATTTGGCATATCATATACAACACGAGAAGCTTGCCAGGCTTGCCGAGTGGGAGGCAAAACTTTTTAAACACCTCCAAATAAAGCAAATATTCACCATAATATGAGACTGACGCGCTGCCTACTGCGCTAAGGAGGCAACCTTTCACCATAATAAAGGAAATTCACACTCATCACCTCTCATAATCACCTAATTTTTGGATGAAATTACCCAAGATCTAGATCTGTAATTTGCAAAATAAAATATGACATTACTATCTACATTCACAGTAGAGCTCCAGAACTTATCACTTCATATCTTTAAAGTTCTTCATACTTAACTAGTATCTTTTTTTTTTTTTTTTAAGTATTTTATTATACCACCGTGAGATATACAAATAAAAAAAGATATACAATTAAAAAGTTCATGTTTGGGTTTTGGTCATACAGTGTTTCAGCACCCGTCCCTCCACCAGTGCCCATCTCCCACCACCAACATCCCGGTTCCCTCCCCCTTCCCCAGCCCTGCTCCATGGCAGGTTCTTTATTTCTTTCCCTTTCTCTCTCTTTCTCTTTTCCTTCCCTTCCAGACTATGGATTACAGAACATACATTAAAAGGTTGTCATTTGTATCCTTTTGCCTCTATTTAATGCTCAGTTCTAGGTTGGCATTAGTACCCTCGACTATTGTTAGCCCCCTGTTCCATTTTCTGTCTTACCTAAGCTCTGACTCCCACACGTTTGTGATAATCTCCACCTTTGACAAGACCTCCTGATATATGTTTCACTTGACTTTGGATATTGGTATCATAATATGTACATATATATTTATGCCATGCAAATAAATGCAGTCATTCTGTATCTGTCTCTCTCCTTCTGGCTAATTTCACTCAACATAATCTTCTCCATGTCCATCCATTTATAGGCAAATTTTATAACTTCATTTTTCCTAACAGCTGCATAGTATTCCATTGTGTAGATGTACCAAAGCTTCTTTATCCAGTCATCGATTTTCGGGCACTCTGGTTGCTTCCAGATTCTGGCTATTGTGAATAATGCTGCTATGAACATAAAAGTAGGGATGGTGTTTCCGCTGCGTATTTTTGGTTTCCCAGAGTAGATTCCCAGGAGTGGTATGGCTGGGTCAAATGGGAGTTCAATTTCTAGTCTTTGGAGGAAAGTCCATATTGTTTTCCAGAAAGGCTGTACCAGCCGGCATTCCCACCAACAATGGATGAGTGTCCCCTTTTCCCCACATCCACGCCAGCACTTGTTGTTCTTGCTCTTTTGAATATGTGCCAGTCTCTGTGGTGTAAAGTGGTATCTCATTGTTGTTTTGATTTGCATCTCTCTGATGATTAGTGATGATGAGCATTTTTTCATATGTTTTTTGGCCATTCGAATTTCTTCCTTGCTGAAGTTTCTGTTCATTTCTTGTCCCCATTTTTTTGATGGGGTTGTTTGTTTTCTTCTTGTAAAGTTCTACCAGTGCCTGATATATCCTGGATATTAACCCCTTATCAGATGGGTATTGGGTGAATATTCTTTCCCATTCTGTGGACTGCTTTTGTATCTTAGTCACTGTTTCTTTTGAGGTGCAGAAGCTTTTCAGTTTCATGTAGTCCCATATGTTTATCTTTTCTTCTAGTTGCTTTGTTAGTGATGTTTCACCTTTGAAGATGCCTTTAGCTTCAATGTCGTGGAGGGTTTTTCCTATATTTTCTTCAATGTACTTTATGGATTCAAGTCTGATATTGAGATCTTTAGTCCATTTTGATCTGATTTTTGTGCATGGTGTTAGACACAGGTCCAAATTCATTTTTTTACACGTTGCTGCCCAGTTTTCCCAACACCACTTGTTGAAGAGGCTTTCCTTACTCCATTTTAGACTCATTGCACCTTTATCAAAGATTAAATGATCATGTGTTTGAGGTTGGGTGTCAGGATACTCTATTCTATTCCATAGGTCCACAGGTCTGTTTTTATTCCAATACCATGCTGTTTTAATTACTACTGCCTTGTAGTACATTAACTAGTATCTTAACTAGTACTTAACTAGTATCAAATGCAGATATACCAGGCAGAGCAGCTATCAGCTCTCCCTGCTGCGCCGACCGCAAGCGGCCACACAATTTATCTCCAAATTACCAAGAATATTCTACCCACCCCTCTCAGAGAGTCTGGCAAGCTACTGAGAGTATACTGCCTGCACGACAGAGCCTGGCAAGCTGTCTGATGCATATTTGTTATGTGAAAACCAGTAATAACAATGTTTATTTCCCTGACCCTGAAAGAGCCCTTAATATGGCAGCACTAAGAAGGATGAACAAGGAGTGGCTGATAAAATCTCAGGGCCAAACTAGGCTGCCAAAGCGAAGGACTAAAATTACTATCTGTACTTTCAATGCACGCACGCTGGCATTGGAAGCATATATTGAGGACCTGATGGTGCAAGTGCGGAAGGTCAAGAATGCGACATCATTGGTCTGATTGAGATGAGGAGGCTTCAATCTCATCATGCCATTTTTTGACATCAGAGAAGAACTGTTCCTCGGAACATGCAATGAAAGAGGCATCAGTAGTGTTGGTGTTCTTGTCAACATGAACCTGGCCGTGAGCATTGATTCATTTGAATGCCTAACAAACTGGATAGGACAAGTACACTTGAAGAGATGCCAGCAGTTTCTATCTTCTTTTGTCTACGTATCAACATCCACATACAAGGAACAAGAAATTGAGAAATTCTACATGGATCTGGAGGAGTTCTATGAAGATCACACCTTCTACAACATCATAGACAGTGATTTTGATGCCAAGATAGGACCGAGAAGATCGGCCAAAGAACTCTACATTGGGACCCATGGCCTATAATGGAATGAACAGGGTGAGAGACTGAGTTCATCATGTTGACCATGACCATTCACAGTAACTCACAGTTCCAGAAGGCTGGATTGAAATTGGACATGGGAATCTCCTGGTGGACAGCTCCACAATGAAATTGACCACATCACAGTCAATCAATGGTTTTGCTTGACCGATGTCACTGTCGTCCCAAAATTCCAAATAGAGTTGGACCACCATCTCCTTCGTGTAAAATTCTACTTCATGCAACAGGGAGAAAAGGCTGCAAAGTTTAAGAAGATAACTTCCAGAATGACCACCAACTGGGAACTCTTTGGCACCATTGCGGCAACATGGGAAGATGCCATCATTGACGACATCAATGAAGAATACAACTGACTGGTTCACAGCACCTCCATGATTGTGTGAAGAACTCCAAGAGAGAGAAAGCCACAAAAAGGATGCCTGTCTTCAAAAAACTCTCGAGCTCATTCACCAACCTGGAGAGGTATGAGCCTCAGGCAACAAATGCTAACATCCAAGCTCACAAACCAGTGCAGAGAAGCAATAAAGGAAGACCTCAAAGAGAGAAGAGAAGCAATACTAGTCGAAGAAGCAGAAGCCGGGAAAAGCATTTGCAACACCCACCTGTCCTTTTGCCAACTATAAGACCAAGATGACTGCCCTCTGACGTCCTGATGGATTGATCACATCTTCCAGAAAGGCAATGGAGATTATCCATGACTTCTACTCGAATCTCTTTGATAGCAAGGTCCATCTGCCCACATATCAAATTCTGCAGGATGGATATGTTGTTCCCAACATTTTCCCTTCTGAAATCCGACATGCCATTTCGTTGGTAAAAAGTGAACAGCATCTGATCCAGACAAAGTCAGACCTGAACACCTGAAGAATCTGCCGTTAGTACTCATCAATACACTGGCTCAGCTCTTCACATACTACCTGTCTGAATGCAAGTTGCCCTCCCAATGGAAAACCAGCAGGAAAATTCTACTGTTCAAGAAGGGAGACATCCACGATATTAGCAACTATCACCTCATCTGTCTGTTGTCCGTCATCTACAAGCTGTTCACTCGAGTCATCCTGAACAGGATTGGCAGAACACTAGATGAAGGACAACCATGCGGCAAAGCTGGCTTCTGGAAAGGATTCAGCACAATCGACCATATCCACATGGTAACCAAGCTCATTGAGGTTTGTAGGGAGTACAAGATGCCGCTCTGTCTCACGTTCATTCATTTAAAGAAAGCCTTTGATTCTGTGGAGACTGAAGTGGTCATTGAAGCCCTAGCCAAACAGGGTGTTCAAACCCAATACATCAAGATCCTTTGTGAGCTGTATTACGGATTCACCACCAGAATCTCACCATTCTACAAGGAAGTGATCGTTGATGTCAAAAGAGGGGTTCAGCAGGGTGATACTATCTCACCAAAACTCTTTAGGTTCCACCCTCGAGAATGTCATGCGACAATTAGAATGGGAAGGAATGGGAGTGAAGATAGATGGTTAGCAACTATACCACATCTGCTTCGCTGATGACATCAAGTTATTAGCCAAACGTCACAAATGCTGGCTGACTTCGACCGAGACTGTGGAAAGATAGGTCTTCAGCTGAATCTCAACAAAACTATGTTCATGAAAAATGAACTAGTTCCAGAAGCCCCATTCACTCTCAATGGAACAAACATCTCTAAATGCAGAAGTTATGTGTATCTAGGTTGAGAACTCCACATGATGAACAATCTAAAACCTGAGCTGCGCAGGAGGAAGAGAGCAGCATGGAATGCCTTCAAGAGCATCGAAGAAATAGCTAAAAAGACAAAGAACCTCTGGCTCTGGGCACCTGTCTGACTCTACCATTCTCCCTACATTAACATACGCCGCAGAGACCTGGGCCCATAAAAGCAGGATGAGAATGCTATTTGGGTCTCCCAAAGAGGAATCAAAAGAACTATGCTTGGAATTTCACGCCTTACTCAAGTGAGAGAAAGAAACCAGAGTTCCGACCTCTGTCAATGATCCAGAGTCAGGGATGCTGTCTCGTTTGCCAAGACATCGAAAATCAGATGGGCTGGACATATAATGCAATTTGGAGATGACCACTGGACTAGAGCCATTACCGACTGGATCCATAGGACATCAAAAGATCATGTGGCCGCCCACCTAAAAGATGGTCAGACTTCTTCATCAAGACCCTGAAAGAACGGTTTGAGACTCTTTATATTCCTAAAGCAAGCAGATGCCATTGGGCTACACTGGCATGTGATAGGGTCAAATGGAAATGTTACTGGTGCCCGCTTGAGCAAATTGACAAATAACGGGATATTAAGGGATCAAGTGATCAAGTGAACTAGTATCTCTCCACTTCCCACCCCCCAAGCCCCTATAACCACAATTCTGCCCTCTGTTTCTTGAGTTTAGTAATTTGGGTTACATGACAGTGAGATAATGCAATTTGTCTTTCTGCAACTGGTTTATTTCACTTAGCATAATGTTGCCTGTCCATTGCAAAGGGAACAATTTCCTTCTTTATAAAAGGCTAGATGATATTCTGTTCTATATGTACGTGAATATATAGGCATTGGTAAACACTTAGGTTATGTTTCATATCTTGACCATTGTAAATAATGCTCCAGTGAGTTTAGGAGTGCAGAGATCTTTTCAAGATGCTTTATTTATTTTCTTAGAACATCCTCCCCAAAGTAGGATTGCCAGATTGTGTGGAGTCTTATTTTCACCTTTTTGGGAAGTCCAGTTTTATTTTCTATAGTCACTATGGCAATTTATGTTCCCACAAATAGTGTAGAGTTTCCCTTTTCTCCGTATTTATACCAGCACTTACTTTTTTTTTTACTTTAAAAAAGAACTTTCCACAGGTCTGAGATGAAATTCCCTGTGTCTTCGAGCTGCTTTTCTCAGATGCCTGGTGACAGAACATCCCCTCACACATACTTGTATGCCATTATAGCTCTTCTTCCAAGAAGAGTTTCTTCAGGGCCTTTGCCCATTTGCTCTTGGTGTACAGTATAAACCTCCCCCAGAAACGTCTTTATGGATTGCATGTGACAGTTTAAATAAGACAAATTTTTAAAAAATGAACAAGCAACTTGAAAGAATTCCTGCCTCACATTTACAGGTTGAAGACAATGCTAAATAAGCAGGAGGGAGCAATAAGCCAGTGATGGAACTGGCGCAACTCTAAGGATGAGCAGACAGTTATGACCCTGTCAAGAATGACGCTGAGTTGGTGCCACAAATTCAGAGTCACAGAAATGCTATATGAAATATAGACACATATCTGCTGCTGTTGGCACCGACCTCGCCTCCCTGTATACTGAGCTTTGGGATACTGACTCACGATAGATGTAGTCTTGGTAGTTATTTTCAAAATGTAAACAAACCTTTTCTTTATGCACATTTTTAGGCCTATACAGATAAGAATAAATATCATGCAACCCCATGCCATGTCTCAGCTGGGAAAACCTGATTCAGCTTCAACAATTAGCAGCCTTCTGTCAAGATCTTATAAACAATTTCTTCTATTGTCAGCTGTCTTTTTTTTTGGGGGGGGGTCACACCAACAATGCTCAGGGGTTACTCCTGGCTCTGTACTTAGGAATCATTCCTGGCTGTGCTTGGGGACCATATGGGATGCCGGATGGAACCTGGGTGGGCTAGCGCAAGGCAAAGCTGCTGTGCTATTTCTCTGCCCGCCCCTCATTGTCAGCTGTCTTAAAGAAAAGTCTGGGGGCTGGAGTGATATCCCAGTGGGTAGGGCGTTTGCCTTGCGCCACCAGCCTATGACAGCCTATGCCAGCCTAGGTTTGATCCCTGGCATCCCATATGGTCCCCTGAGCACCGCCAGGAGTAATTCCTGAGTGCAGAGCCAGGAGTAACCCCTGAGCGTTGCTGGGTGTGACCCAAAAAAGCAAAAAAAAAAAAAAAAAAAAGAGAAGTCTGGGTTCCATGTGTTTGATAATGGGCATGAGCTAATGTACAAATGCACAATGCACAACTTTAGATAAGCCGGAGGTGTAGGTTTAGAACCATTTCCTCCTAAGACAGAAGTGTGGAGAAACACATCCAGTGAGCTCAGCACCTCAGAAGTACACTTCCGGTCATGCTGCTTTTGCTTCCTAAGGATTTTCCACTCCTGGGAAGGCAGCATATAGCAGGATCCAAGTGCATTTTTTTTTTTGCCTTGCTCCCTGCCCCTTACTTTCTCTTTTCTAGCCCCAGGGATGGTTTACAATGCAAATTTTAAATATTTGTAAATTTCAGTTTTTTTCAGTGGGATCACACTCAGAAATGCTGGGGGGTCTTGCACCATTAATTGGTAATATGGCACTTGGCCCTGGTAGTGCAGTGCTCCTGAGCCACATAGGCTACCCTAGAAGTTCTTGGTGGTTAGTGCTTGACCTCTGACCTTCGCCCATGCTAGGCATGCACTCCACTACTTGAATCATTTTCCCCCTGCAGACATCACCTATTTTTTTGTCCCTCTTTAGGTTATGCTTGGTTTGTGTTCCATCCTTTTCTTCACTAGTCTCATTCTGTAGAATATAAAGCTGTAGATTCATTATAGGTGAAGCTTAATGTCTGCATCTCTCCCTGAAGGCTGCCTCTGCATTGTAGAGCAACTCTGTGTAGTAGCATTGAACTAACTGCAGAGTAAGTGAAGGCTGTATTATTGTGCAAAGTTACAATAGCACAAGAGTAGGAGGTGATCCCTGTAAACCGGTTGGTAGATGAATCATTGTATGAGAAGTTCAACATTGGAAGAGATAAGGAACAAGGCAAGACAATAAATTCAAGTTCACGGGCAGTGCGTGGTTTATTGCCAATAAATGCCTCTAGTTCAAAGAGAGAACGCTTTCTGTGGGGTTGGCTGGGATGACTTCAGACAGTATTATCTTTTGAAATATAAAAGCCACATGTGAACAAACACATATTGACATTCTGGAAGCTGAAATCCTTGCTTGTGATACTGAAAGTGTAATTTAATTTTTGATTAACAAGAGTCTCCAATTCAACCCTGAAGTCATAATGATAATGTCATCTCCCCAGATCATTCCAACGTGAATGAATCTGCCCTTTTCTCAGGTTCTGCATCTCCCATGGCCTTACAGAGTGAGCTAGGATTTATTACAATAACATCTTTTCCTCCATCTGCAACTGTCTCTCCCACTTGGCTTTTCACTGGCTTCTCACATGGTATTTTTTGTGGTCTTGTAATAATGGGACTTGTTTTTATGTGATTGGGTAAAATATAAAACCAATTCTTGGTACTAATTTAGAAGATTGTAGGGTAATCTGTGAAACTTAGTTTGGCGTTCATATGATTTGAGCTTGTTTTTGCCCAAGAGAAGTTCTATTTGTGTTTTCGTTTCAGCATATGTGTTCATTTCCCCACTCCCCATTTATCAGTATTTTGGCAGTGCCAGGAATTGAACCCTGGTCCTCATACATGCAAGGCAAATGCTCTACTGCTGACACAGTTTCCTAGCTCATTTTTTCTGCTCTTGTTTGCCATTATTAAAATTTTAACTTCAAAAATAATTAAAATGTTAACTTCAAAAATAATTAAAATGTTAACTTCAAAGCCTTAACTGACCTGTCGTCATTATAACCTTGCTGAGCACAAGGTCTAGCATCAACTTGGTAACCTCAGTGAGTATTGGTTGGATGACTAGCTCCAGGGAGACATTGTGAAGAAGAGTGGAGTTCATAGTTGCCTTTGAAGACACATAAGTAGGAAAGCTCTGTACCATTATCTGTAAAATAGCTCCAGTCTGTGAGCAATTTTCAAATCAATGAGAGGAGAGGATGATTTACGCATCTCTAATTTTCTGAGATAGTACCTAGCTCAAGATACTGGTTGATGGTAAATGCTGAGAGGCTACCATCTAAATGGAACCAAAGAACATTCTGGATAGTCCTATGAACATGGTCATGGAAAAGATTTTCTTACATTTATTTTTAATAATTACAAAAATGTTCATATGTGGGTTTCGGCCATACAGTGTTCCAGCACTCATCCCTCCACCAGTGCCCATTTCCCACCACCAATGTCCCCAATTCCCTCTACCCTCCCCTAGCCTGCCTCCATGGCAGGTTCTCCATCTCTTTTCTCTTTCTCTTTCTCTCTTCCCTCTCTTACATGTTGTGGATTGTAATACATACACTTAGAGGTTATCATGTGTATCTTTTTGCCTGTATTTAACACTAAGTTCTATGTGGTAATAGACTTTCAACAATTATTGGCACACTGTTCCCTTCTCTGTCTTATCTAACCTCTGCTACCACATGTTTGTGGTAGTTGTGGAAAAGACTTTAGGAAGAGCACATAAGAGATATTTGATGGGGCCTGGGCAATAGCACAGCGGGTATGACGTTTGCCTTGCATGTGGCTGGCCTGGGTTTGATCCCCGGCATCCCATATGGTCCCCAAGCACTGCCTGGAGTAATTCCTGAGTGCAGAGCCAGGAGTAACCCCTGAGCATTGCCGGGTGTAACCCAAAAAGAAAAAATTATGAGTAGACTGAGAATAAAATCTCAGTTTCCCTTCTTAGTAACAGGGAACTTTGGGTTTATCATTGGATTTGTCAGCCTCAGTTTGCTCACCTGTATAATGGGATATTGACAGCTACAGTTCTTGTCCTGGGAGCACTCTGTTTGGGAAGGGGCTCTATAAACAGTGGCATGCCAAGAGGTATGAGATGTTGTGGACTCTAGCCAAGGCAATAAAGACAGACTGGAGATTCCCACGTGGCCTGTGGAAGTCTCTTGGTGCCTTCAGAAGACCTGGGGCTTAGAAGCTAAACCAGCTGTGCCCAGCTTTCCAGGTCTCTGCCTCCACAAGCACTGTTCTTTTTATCCTGCTCTTCCATGACCTTCCCCCCCTCCCCCACCCAAAATTAGAGTATTTGCACCATGGAAATACTAGAAACCTGAACTTTCTCTAGTAAGTGGGTTGATAAATAGCTACCAGTACATGACTGCTGCAGCCTTTGACTGCTCACCTTTCTCTGGCTCTCATGCATTTTCTTGGCTCCTGGCTCATTTTCTTGGCTCACTGCTGTTTACATTCCTGGCATTTGGCAACAAACATTTGGCCTAGGTGACAAAGGAGAACTTTCCCCATTTCCACAAGTTCTGTATAAGTCCAGCTGTCTTTCTCCTATTCTTTTTCAGTCTTACCTTTATCGGTCTTCCCTGGGTTCCTTTCTCCTAGTCAGTTAGCCTAGATCACACCATAGGCTGATTTAGGGTCATTTTCATTCTCCCCTTACCTTTGGTCTGTGTTCCCAACATGCCACATGACAGGGACCTCATGGTTGTGACAGAGTGCAAGCTTGATTACACAGGATGGGTCAGTTGACCATGATAGGGAAATTGCATGATGGAGAATTATGACTGCTTCATAGACATGGTTTTCATGTCAGCTAGACACTGGCGGCATCCAGACGTCAATTTTGTGCTGTAGCATCAGCTTAAAATCACCTAAAGAATGAAAAACTCCCAGGGCCCAAGCACAATGCAACCAATTGAATCAGAGGAACCCAGCATTTGCCTCTTAACATCTAAAGAATATGGACTTGAATTCCCTTTCTTTAGCAGGTGAAAGGCCCATCGTCCTCCCTGTTTCTGCTAATTTTAATACTCGTGGTCACTTCTCTTCCTTAAAGCTTGTTTCTACTGCATCGGTTTAGAATAGGAACCAGCTTGCCATTCCATGCTTAATTCTCTGTTGCTTGAATCCACCCAAATGCGCTTGATGCAGTGAAGAGTCCTTTTATTCTTCAGTCCTTTTTATGCTGCATTAAAAATAGATTATTATCCTGTACTATTTCAATGAAGATAAGCCAGTTTTAATTATATGTTTAGTTTTATATCCCTGCCCCTGGAGGTGTTGCAGGTGTGGCTTCGGTTGCCCGGCCGTGTATGCAGGTGGCAGACAGGAGACAGGCTTGTCTACACCCAGGGCTCTACCCCATGGGCCCTGGATGGCTAAAGGTCTGACAGAGAAAAAGACTGGACCCCTCGGGATGAACCCAGAACCACAGAAGAGCCTGGCAAGCCACCCGTGGTGTAT
>JAJIBD010005143.1:0-92075 GCA_021461705.1 Cryptotis parvus | reverse complement strand
GAGAGGATACTCAAATGCTTAGAAAAAGTTTGCTTTATTATGTAGCTCTGTTGAGTATAAAGATACTGTAATCACAAATAACACTCTGAAGATGCTTGTATACTTAAACAGACACATGATTTTCCCCCCCCCCCAGCAACGGAAAGCAATTTATGGCTTTTCTATTGCTCCAGAAGTCCTTCAGAAAATGGCACTTGCAAGAGTGTGTTATAACACACAATCAAAGAAATCATGCCTTCAAAGCTGCATGCAGCTACATGCAGCCATGACAGCTAATGTTGGGTCATTAATTTCAGAAATGCTGGTGCCATGGGGAGCACACCCCATCAAGTGAATGGGCACCAGCTCATAGCGTAGCACTGAGGTGCTGGCATTTGTGGCCTTTGGAAATACAATAAGGGTCTCATTCAGTTTGGGCTCTGAGATACCCTGTTGTTTCACCTTTTCATCCCAGTATTTCTCTTGGAGAAGAGTTTCTTCTTTCTGAAATCCAATGCAGTCTGCAGAAGATAAAATCCTATGTAGAGTTTGGAAAAATATGGGCACATGGCAGACTAAACTGTTTTACTTATTTTTAGTACTTAGGGTCCAACTTGGAATATTTGGTTTAGAATTAAGGTTTAAATAATAATCCTGTGTCATCACAATAAATATACCAGGTGATCTTACCAAAAAAGTGGAAATTACCACAAGCGTGGGAGTCAGAGGTTTGGTTAGATAGAGAAGGGAACATGTGTGAATAAATGTCAAAAGGTCTGATACCAACATAGAACTGAGCATTAAATACAGACAAAAAAATGCAAATGATGGCTTCTAAGTGTATGTAGTGCAACCCACAATGTGTGGGAGAAGGAGGAGAGAGAGAGGGAGAGAGAGGAGATAAAGAACCTGCCATTTAGGCAGGATGTGGGAGGGGGAGGGAATTAGGGACATGGGTGTGACCCAAAAAAGCAGAAAGGAAGGAAGGAAGGAAGGAAGGAAGGAAGGAAGGAAGGAAGGAAGGAAGGAAGGAAGGAAGGAAGGAAGGAGGGAGAGGGAGGGAGGAGGGAGGAGGGAGGGAGGGAGGGAGGGAGGAGGGAGGGAGGGAGGGAGAGGGAAGGAAGGAAGGAAGGAAGGAAGGAAGGAAGGAAGGAAGGAAGGAAGGAAGGAAGGAAGGAAGGAAGGAAGGAAGGAAGGAAGGAAGAAGGAAGGAAGGAAGGAGGAAGGAAGGAAGGAAGGAAGGAAGGAAGGAAGGAAGGAAGGAAGGAAGGAGGAAGGGAAGGAAGGAAGGAAGGAAGGAAGGAAGGAAGGAAGGAAGGAAGGAAGGAAGGAAGGAAGGAAGGAAGGAAAAAGAAGCCCCCTATAAGAAGAAAATAAATTAGATTATAGCACTTTTGTTTCTGTAATTAACCTATTAATAGGATTCTAAAGGGTTCTTAAAAATAAGCAAAATAGTTCTTCTTACTTGCTTTTTTAATTTTTTTCTTCTTTTACTTTTGGACCATACCCAGTGATGTTCAGGGGTTTCTCCTGGTTCTACACTCAGGAATCACTCCTGGTGGTTCTCAGGGGACCATATGGAATGCCAGGGATCAGATTCAGGTCAGTTGAAGGCAAAACAAACACCCTATGTGATGTAATATCTCTCTGGCCTCAAAAAAAGCATATACATGTTTCTTAAATGATCTATTAAAATCTGAAATCAAAACCTGGTATAGTATTCTTTGCCAATAAGTAACACAGGTAATGTTAGTGCCTTTTTAAAATTATTAAGCTCATTGAAGTAATATGGTTGACAACAGTTCACATACTATAGTTCTCTACTTGCCATGCTACTTCACAACCCAAACCCCGAGTTTCAGTGACCCTCCATCCATGTTCCAAGGTCTCTTACTACCCACACCCCCACTTATTGCATCTCACACTGCCCTGTTGGCAACATTTTAGGGGTCCTTTTCACTATAGGTTGTCTATTCTCTTGATTTATTTCACTATACTTCACCTATACCTGAAAGTATAGTCTTTCAGGGATAGGTGAAAAGACTATACTTTCACACACACAGGGCAGAGCTGCTACTTGCTGTCCCTGTGCCCAGCTCATCACGAGGCATCCGGGAGGGATGGCGGGTTCTAACCCTGGCCCACCACCCCAGCAGAGCCTTGCAAGAAGCCAGAGGAACCCCACAACACTAGGGCCGCCATTTCCACATCTGGGCCCCTCTCATCAGAACTTAACCCAGCAGAAAAGCTGATCACAGCCCAGCCTGGCAGCTGCTTGCGCCACGTGGTTCATCAATAAATGCTCGAGTTTTGAGGTGACTACAAGATTATCCCACCCACAGGGCAGAGTCTGGCAAGCTACCCATGTCGTATTTGACATGCCAGATACCAGTAACAATTATAGACCTCATTCCCATGATCTGATGGAATGGTTTGAGGCTCTTTATGTTCCTGGAGCGGGCAGATGCCCTTGGGCTATCTTGCATGCGACAGGACATATTGAGATGTTACTGGTGCCCGCTCAGTAATCGATGATCTATGGGAAGTCAAGTAATCAAGTGACTCCACCTATAAGCAAGCTCATACAGAATTTGCCTTTTACTAGAGGAAAAATTTTAAGGAGACAAAGGGAAAAGAAAAAAATGAGAATGAGAGAAAATCAGCAAAGGTTCTAAGATAATGGTAAACTGTAGAACTGAATATCATGGAAGTGTTTCTCTAGCTTCTGGAAACTTCTGATTTCTTACTCAATATTTCCCTATCTTTGTACAATTGGTTTCTATAAGAAAATTGCTCCTTAACCAACTACTGCATGCGGTTTTTTTCCCCCTGTGTTTTTTGGGTTTTTTTTTTCTTTTGGCCACACTCCACATGCAGTGATACTCAGGGTTAACACTGAACTGCTCTCAAGGATTACTCTTGGCTGACTCAAGGGACCACATGGGGTACTAGGGATCAAACCCAGGTTGAACACGTGCAAGGCAAGTACTTTACCCGCTCTATTACCATTCTGGCACTTAGTGCATATTTTTTTTTTCCTATTATTTATTTTATTTTATTATACTACAGTGAGTTATGCTATTACAAAGATGTTCATGATTGGGTTTCAGTCATACAGTGTTCCAGCACCATCCCTCCACCAGTGCACATTTCCAACCACTAAAGTCCCAGATTCCCTCCCTCCACCCCAGCCTGCCTCCATAGCAGGCACTTTTCCTCTTCCTCTCTCTCTCATCTCTCTCATTCTTTCTCTCTCACTCGCTTACTTCTCTCTCTCTCCCCCTCTTCTCTTACACATTGTGGCTTGCCCTACATACATTTAGGGATTATCACATAAATCCTTTACCTACATTCAATGCTCAGTTCTAGTCTGGCATTCCATTTCCAACAATTAGTAGAAAACTGATACATATTTATATACCACAAATGAATGCAGTCATTCTTTATCTGTCCTTATTCTTCTGACTAACTTCACTCAGCACGATAATCTCCATGTCCATCAGTTTGTAGGTAAATTTCATGACTTTGTTTATCCTGACAGCTGCATAGTACATCCTTTTTGGAAAATAATATGGACATTCCTCCAAAAAACTAGATATTTACATCCCATTTGACCCAGCAATACCACTCCTGAAGACCCCAAAACACACAACAGAAACACCAGGTGCACTTCTATATTCATTGCAGCACTGTTCACAATAGCCAGAATCTGGAAACAACCTGAGTGCCCGAGTACAGAAGATTAGTGCACATCTTTCTATTGCTTACACCACCCAACTCAACACTAGACAAATAGTATACTCTCAGAAATTATTTTTAAAAGTACAATAGGATGGGGCCGGAGCAATAGTCCAGCGGGTAGGGCATTTGCCTTGCATGTGGCTGGCCCGTGCTGGCCAGGGTCCAATCCCTGGCATCCCATATGGTCCCCTGAGCATCTTCGGGAGTAATTTCTCAGTGCAGAGCCAGGTGACACCCCTGAGCTTTGCCGGGTGTCACCAAAAAAAAAAAAAAAGTATAAAAAAAGTACAATAGGAAAGATGCAATATTGTACAGACACTGTGCATGGGCCTCAGAAATCACTATAGTCCACCTCAGAAATTCTTTCTAAAACATTTCTATATCCCACATCTACTGAATATATCCAATAATGAAGAGATGGCTGTTTTAAGATTCAATATTCTACTGTTTAGTGGCTGGAATTGTTAGAATGGTCTTTATAAAGATTCAAATTGATGACTGTTAAGTACTGGACCATTGCTAAAGTTCAGTGGAAAAAGTCTATTTTGTATCCCAGGAAATAACCTTCCAAATATTAGATAGTTGTAATATTTTTTTTCCACAATAAGCTTTTCTAAATGTTTATAACACTGTTTCTAACCCTTCCCTTCCTGTCACCTTCTCACCCAGTGTTCTCAAGGACAGGAATATTCCTATTGAAGCCTATTTTTCTAGCTGACTCGACCAGTACAGAGAAGAAGGGATTTTTTTTTTTTTTTTTTTTGAGAAATCCCGGCAATGCTCAGGGGTTTCTCCTGGCTCTGCACTCAGGAATTACTCCTGGCGGTGCTCGGGGACCATATGGGATGCCGGGGATCAAACCTGGGCCGGCATGGGCCTGCCACGTGCAAGGCAAACACCCTATTGCTCCGGCTCCAAAGAAGGGATTTTCTACATTTGTTTTTAACCTGAAGTCAATCTTCAAATTTGCTGTAAGAAATGACATTTCACAGATTGGTATTTGGCCTATGATACAAGAAAGTTTAAGATTGATATAAGTAAGCAAGCTTTCCACTTCTTAATGAATCATTTCATTAATATAAAAAGTCATTAATATAAAAGTAAGGTTACATCCGCAAGGCATTTTAGAGATTTTTTGTGCATTACCCATTTAGTCATCACAGTACTTCATATCCAGTTGTTATTAGTCCATTTTTCAGATGATAAAGTTAACACCATGGAACAACTAAAAGATAAGGCTAGATCACAGGAACTCTCTCTAAAACACTCTTTCTAGAGAGTATCTAGTTCTAGAGAGTCTAAAGAGTCTCTTATTCTAGAGTCTAGAGTCCTCTAGAACATTCTTGCTGTAGAACACTCTTTCTACAGTAGCATACTGCCTCAAATAACCAAGTTAATGCTGCTATCTTCGCTCTACAAAACATGAAATAAATTTAGAAACAGAGACATAAGTTTTTTAAGAGGTTGATTTTAAAAATTAAGAGGAAAATATTAGCAACTCAACAGAACAATAGGCATGAGTTTAGCTGACAATCTCACAGAAAAAAAACAAACACAAGTAGACAACGAGTTGTTCTAAGATGCTTAGTTTGACTCACAGTTTTAGGATGCAAATAAAAGCATAAGTAAGTTATCATGATTTTACTAAAATGACAAAAACTAAGAAGATTGACAATGCACAGTGCTAGTGTTGGTATAGGTGTGGAAATAAGTCTTATACTGAAAGAAAGAATAAAATAATATGAGTGGAAATATACTTTAGTATGGATTTTTGAAGGGCAATTTGACAGTAACTTAAGTGTGATTGCATTTGCCCTTGGATGTAGCAATTCTACTTTTCTGAATATGTATTCAAAGTCTGCATAGTATGCAAAAATACTGGTTCAAGACATTATTACATTGAGTATATTAGCAATTAAATGGATACACTCTACACATTTGTAATTAGGGAATTATTAAATAAGACACAACATATCCAAGAAAGGAAGAACTGAGAAAATGTTCAAATGATGAGTTAGCCAATTTTAGTCCATAGAAATACATACATGGCATATAAAAGCAATTTCAGAGCTGTATAAAATTTCTCTTATAAAAATCCTATGTTTGATCATTTTTATGTATAACCATTCATACCGTACAGATCATCTATATATTTCTAAAGCAAAAATGCCTAGAAGGATACCTACCAAACTGTCAACAATGGAAAATAGAATCCATAGAATAAAAGATAGGGAATTATAAGAGACTTTGCAATTTCTAGCTTCCTAAGTAACATATTTAGGAATAGGTCATTATGGAATATTTTGCTATGTCCAGAACATTACAAAAAGTGATATACATTGAGGTTTGCTTTTGAACCCAAAGTTCACTATTCCCAGTACTTTTAAATTGCTAAGTCACTGCTTTGTTTTTTAGGGTTTTTTTGGGGATTTTTTTTGTTTTTTTTTATTTTTGGAACACAACCAGCAATGCTTAGGGGTTACTCCTGGCTCTGCATGCAGTAATTACTCCTAGCGGTGCTCAGAGGACCATATGGGATGCCAGGGATAGAACCTAGGTTGGCCTTGTTCAAGGCAGATGTCCTACCTGCTGCACTATTGCTCTGGTCCCGTTAAGTCTCTGCTTTGTGACAGTCATTACATTAAGCACTACATTAAGTTTTAAATTATCTACATATTAAAATACATGTGAAAATTAACATTCATTCTTACAATTAAAGTATGATAAAAATGTCTGATGTTACATCCACTGACAGTACCAAGATGAAGAGGATGCATATATTTGCCCAACTGATGCTTTTTCTGTCCTATATTAAATGATGATCAAAGAAATCAAAATAGTAAAATTTCATGCTTTAATGAACTAAAGAAGAATAAAGTTCTCAAGTTCATAATCAACTGAATGGGAGAGTTGCTACTAAGTTTATAAATTGTCATTGAAGTCAAAATTTGACTCCACACATCAGTATCTTAGAAGTCTCATGTGTGTTTTTGTGTCATTTCCAAAAAATAGATATGCATACTGATGAGATTTTCTGCAAAAAAAGAAAGTTCCTCTTAAGAGTAACTTGTCTTTCATTAATCTCTATCTAGAAAATTCCCAGGGACTTTAGATTCTGAAATGCAATCAGGACAACTATTATATGTATCAACTACTGATTACAACTACAATCGAGGAAATAACTTAGGGAATAAGCAAGGAGGGGAAAAGAGAGAGGGAAAGGAGAAGGAGACAAATCTTGAAATAATGTCTAACTATTTATTTTTCCTCAAGATAAACAAAAGGAATTGATACCAGGTGAAAATTCTTTTCAGATACTTTGAGGCTGTCATGTGAAATGGAGAGTTAAATTGCTCTTTACTCTTAACAAAGGAAACAACTAGAACAAATGGGAGCTAAAGAAAGATTAGTCTCATTTCATTATTTGCATAACACTCTAACTATACAGGAAATAGTGAATATCTCATCCCTTAAAACTTAAGCACAGTCAGAACGACCACTTGTTGCAATGCTACAACAGCCCTTTAGGAACTAATTCCTCAAATTTGGTGATTTTTGTGTTTCCTTGCATCGGTTTTAATTTACTCATATTCTTCTCTACATCTTGTTTTATTATTTAAAATAACAAAATATTTAAATCCACATAAATTTATCTGAAAAAATATAAAAATAAACATCAACATTCGTTGATTGCATATTTTATGACAGACACTAATGAATGCACTTATGCACTATTTCACAAAAAGGAGATATTTCTTTACTTGATGTTTATTATACAGATGAGGAAATGATGCCCAAAGAGATCAAGAAATTTGATCAGCTATTAAATGGAGGAATTACATTTCAAGTTATATCTATCTGGTTCAAAAGGTTAATAGCTAAGAAAGATACTGACTTGCAACAACTGAATATTTTACCAGTCACTGCTCTGCAGAGACTGTACAATCATTTAGAAAGTGCCTCAAAGGAATGAGTTAGATAAACTTATCCAAATGGACTCAACATTCAATTTCATTTTCCAAATCTCTAAGAATATTTTTGTAATTCCACCAAAATATGATAATTACTCACAAAACTAATACTGCAATCCCCTATGGTTGTTTGAGCCATGAAAAGTGAAACACATGGGTGTGAATTCCAACAATCTGAAATATGATCTGAGTCTTGCCAGCAATCATTTGAGATATTAGGTGAGCTACTTGCTCTTTTAAGAACACAGGACTTCAAATGGCTCACTTAGCCCCCACAGACCCCAGACAGGCCCCAGAGAAGCACTCATCTGTTATGTATTTATGACTTTTGTTTTTTTTACACAGGATCTTCACATTTATTAAAATATTATCTTCCTCTAAGTTGGTAAGAAATATTAAGGTTCTCTTCCATGTGATTGATTTATCCTTCTCTCATGATCCATCAAGGTTTTCCTGAGAACTCTTAGCTGGAGTGTTTCATTTCCCAAAAGAAAGAGATTAATTCACAGAAGTGATTATAGTAATCAGAAATAACATTCTGCATAGCCAATATAAACACTCGTAGAGTTCATGAGGTTATAAAAGATGTGTAAGATATAAAAGTAATCACCTACTAAACCCATAAATACTTTGAAATTGTGCCATTCTACCAAAATTCTACTCAATCCATCAACGAAGCATTATTTCACACTAATGTTTTAGCAAAACCCATTCCCTATTTTTCCAACATATAATCATTCTTATAACTGAACATACTGACAAGTCACCATATCATATTATATAAGACTAAGTAAAAATAACATAAAAGACAAAACCAAAATATATTTATTCCTTTTATTTTATTGCCCCAACTGGTGGTTTTCAGGGCTTACTCCTGGCATTGTGCTTAGGGTTCACTCCTGGTGGTGCTTAGTGGACCATAATGGACCATGCTACTGACCAAACCCAACTCAGTAGCATGCAAGGCAGGGTCCTACCCATTGTACTACCTCTCTGGCCACCATATTTAATTCTTTATTAATGTTAAATTGTCTATATTTATTTATAAGAAGCTGTTAAATATTTTATTTTATACAAATGAGGAAGTGGATATGAAAAAACAAAAGAAAATCCCATTAGACAACTTAAAATGATATAAATAATAAAAAGTTAGGGTCTGGAAAAATATAATTTGAGATAAAATATCAAGACTAAAATGAATGTTAGATAAATAGGTATGTTCTATGCTGTCATTAAGATTAAACTAAAATTTCGGCAACAAGTCTCTGGGTAAATTCTAATGACCAAAAGAACAAATCACAAACCTAATCTTTTCATTTACGTAGAAAGAATATTTTTAGAAATTTCTCAGAGGTCTTATAAAACAGGACAATGAGGGATATAGAGACATGTTTTCAGTAGCATCCTAAAATTACTCATTAATGAATTTTTATAAGATTTACGTTTGCATAATATACCTCATTCTAACTGACAACAAAATGTTGGACCATGGTTTGATGAAAATAATTTGTTGAAGTATGAGGTGGGGAAAGGAAGCATGAGTTGGAGTTGGAGCAGGTCTAACTACCTTTTCTGCCTTCCCTGGTCTTTGAAAATGAATTTTGAAAGTTTAAGGATGTCTTGTGGTAATAAAATCCACTGAGACAGTAATCTGACACCAATTCACATAACTGGACAGGATTCTCTGTGAGACTAGGGCACAGAATCGGCTGGAAGAGTAAGTCCTAAGGTCCCCACATATGTCTCAGGCAAGTTATGAAGCCCAACCTCTCCTGGAAAAATAGAAATTGGCTATGTAGATTTACCTCTAAAAATTATTTAATTTAGGGGCTGGAGGCGATAGCCCAGCGGGTAGGGTGTTTGCCTTGCACGCAGCCGGCCTGTGCTAGCCCGGGTTCGATCCTCGGCATCCTATATGGTCCCCTGAGCACCGCCAGGAGTAATTCCTGAGTGCAGAGCCAGGAGTAACCCCTGAGCATTGCTGGGTGTGACCCAAAAAAAAAAAAAAATTATTTAATTTAAATTGACATTGCTTCTCTCATTATATTATCATTAATAATCATCATGACTCTCCAAGACAGTCTCAGATAACTCAGAAGTGTTTTTTCTGGTTTTGGCTGATTCTAAGTTGCTTTGATTCACAGTGTATAAGCTTTTCTCCTTGGAATGTTTCCTTACTGAATGGTTTATGTGTTTCTAAAATCACTCTCTTATATTTTATTTTTATGTATAAACCTTATATATTTCTCTCCTCTGATACAATAGATTTTCTTTCTTTACAAATATTACTTATCATTTTCCAATCTTTTATATATCTTTCTACATATTTTATTTCCAACTCATGTATTTCTACCATTCTTCTCAGATATTTCTCACTGGTGACTCATAAAAATACATTTTCTCAAAGTTCACTCTATTTTACTTCACTGTTTATGAATTCTAATCTGGTTGCTATCCAAATCTGAAAGTATGATTTTTACCATCTGGGTTAATATATGTCCGGTGTGCTTCACCTCAGGATTCCTGGAAGATATGGAATGCCATCCTAATCCAGAGAACATCATAGTTTAATAAAATATTGATATCCTTTAAAAGTAGATTTTTATCCTCAATGCCATGTCACATCAGAAGTGTTTATGTAATGGGTATATGTCAAGGGTAGAGGGGCTTCTAAGCCTGGGTCCACACAATGGCACTCCTAGGATTGTTTAAGACTCAGATTTCATCTGCCCACCAACTTATTGTAAAATACCCTTTCATGATGATTTCCCATATATTAATATTTTTGATATATTAAGGCCTTTTATTTGTTGAAGCACCAATACATTTATTTTCTAAATTTCAATTAAAAATTTTAAAAACATTTAATTAATATTTGTTGGGGCTCAGTGGGGTCCCCAAAAGGTATTGGGGATCAGCAAGGTCCCCAGTCACAATTGGGACTGACAACCATTCGTTCTCCAGACAGAAGAACAAAAGAATAAGATCACAGGTTCTTGAAAATCTGAAGCTCTTTCCTTTTTCTCTCTCTGCTCCTCAAATCAACTCACTCCACCTCACCTCTCAAATCAAGTCTACTAGAGATACATACATTACAAAAGGTTGGGGGAAGGGAGTTATAAGACTTTAATTCCAAAACAATGAGGTGTGGAAAAAACCTTTTCTTCCCAGGGCAGAAACTACCAGGGGACCTCCCACCAGAGAAGGCCTGGGGCTATAGGCCTGCTTAAGACAAAAGTGGAATCCTAATGTGTTGTTTTCTCCTTTCCTTAGCTGGCAAACAATCATCTTAACAGTATTTCTAGTCATTTTGTATAAACACAGCAAGAGATACAAACATTTATCTATACCCAGGATTAAGTTTATAGAAGGGCTATTCCTAGGGAAAACTCACTTTATATTCCAGACTACATTCCTCTGACCATATTTCTTTATGCAAACCCCAACAGGGTCCTTAATCAGTTAGTTGCTTATTTTGGGGTCACAACAGAGTCTGCCACATGACTGTACTCTTAGCTTATAATTTTACTCAATTCGTTTAGTCTGTCCACGTTGAGGCCAGGGTAGCTTATACACGGCTTGCCCTGCATCCATCCAGTTCTGCAATGGGACCCTCTTTTTGGAGTGTAAGGAATTAGAATCAGTCTAAGGGCAACTAAGGTTTTAAGCTAGGAAACATGATGGATGCCTTAGTAGTAACTAAAGCAGTTTATTAACTCCTATGTCACAAATGCATAGCCTTAACTGTACACTTCCTCTTTCTATATGGAAAGACATTTGCTCTAGAGACATTTGCTCTAGACATTTGCTCTTATTCTAGAATAAGAATATGTAAAGGGTTTACAGAAAAAGAAAAACAGCCTTTCACTTACTTTACAAAACCCAGGGCTGGTAAGTAGGAGACAGGGCTGTGAACAAAGGGTAATCCAACAAATGTTATCTTAGATTCCAGGAAAAGATAGTGGAACTGAAAGAGTTGGCCACCCGATGGGGTGACTGACTGGGAGCCTCTTGGGGCGCCGCACCTACCAAGGAAAACTCTGAGAGATCGGGTCCTATGCAAAAGCAAGGGTTTTATTAATAAGCGAGTATACTCGGGCCCATAGCATGACCCCAAGTGGTCAGTGGCTAAGAGCCCCGAGCCCTTCCAGGGAGGATCTTTTAAGAGATAGTTCCCGCCGCTGCAGAAAAGCCCATGCATAAACATCCAACAGATTTAAAATATTATATCAAGGTCTGCACGCAGGCAGCCAATCACTTTGTACCAAGTAACCATCTCCCACCAATCAGATCATTCTTAATACTTCTTTCTATATTTGGTGCGGCTGGATACACGCGTGGGATCATGGGTCAGCAACAGCTATGCGTACGTGCAGGAATGCAATCCAGGCAATTCAGGCCAGATAGTAGATTCTGGGAGGGGGTCTCATAACCTCTAACAGGAATTTGTTCTGGGCCTTTTGTAATTTCTTTTTTTTTTTTTTTTTTTGCTTTTTGGGCCACAACCGGCAATGCTCAGGGGTTACTCCTGGCTCTGCACTCAGGAATCACTCCTGGCGGTAGGAATTTGTTCTGGGCCTTTTGTAGATAACAAAAAGATTACTTCAAGATGAAAAAGACACTCAGGCCCTAAATTGGTAACTTTCCATGAGTAGGCCTGCCCTGGTTGGGAAAGGGGGGGTTTCTGCCTTCTTTCAGAACTTACACCATTTCTTTACAAACAACGGTTTAATATAGCACTAGTTGTATTCTGAAGCCTCCTGCTACACAATGATTTAACCAGACTATTTGCATAAAAGATAAATTTATTGGTGATGGAGAGTCATGCTCCCATACCCATCCAACTTCAAATGATTTCTAAGTAACTTTTAAATAGTAATTAAGGCATAGAAGACAAACTTGATTCATGTCCTTGTGAACTATTCTGTAATCTACAGAAGATCATTCATACCTGCATAGAGTTTGATATTATTTTAAGAAACTATAATTGTGCAGGCATTGGTTACTACAGATGCATATCAAGTATATGACATTCAATAAGTTATTAAACCAGGTCTGTGATTATCACAAACTTTCTAATATGGTAATAAAGAGTTTAACAATGACAATCAAGAGATTATTCTATAATTTGTTCCACAAATTAAATATAGAGCTGAGTTGTTCAAAAAATTATTTTTAAAAAGTTTGTCATTAAATCTGCATGGAAAAAGCTAATAAAATAGAAACTTTAATGGTTGAAAATATTGCCTTTAAAAAAATAAAATTAAATTATATATAAACTATTCAAATAGGATCATCCAGACATAAATTATCAATAAGATAATTTCTGCTTAAAGAATTTGAAAATTCTTTAAACAATTCAGACGACTAAAAATAAACTTTTTCTTTATACTTTTAAAATGGGGCCTTTCAGTGCATATTTTTATGATGGACATAACAAGTGGACTGATTATAATTTTAGTTATCAAAAATGCAAAAGTAAAGAGCTGTTTTTAAAATATGTCATCTTAATTAATGATAGCGATAATGTATATTTTGCTAATTCAAACTAAATCCTTTGAGTTATTAATGAGCTGACACAACTGAAGGAAACTGTGGAAGTTAGTTTTCATCTTTATGTTGCATGTCTTAAGGGAAAAAATGTGCTCACAAAACTAATCACAATAAAAATAGGCATTTAGCAAATATATCAGAAAAGTCACCTTGCTAAACATTTTGTACATATTAGTTAATAAAAATTCTTATAACACTCTCAGTAGATAATTTATGAGTACCATTTTATAGGTGATGAAATTTAAGTTCAGTAAGGATGTAACTTTGCCATCAAATAGATAAAATAACAAAGTTTTAGACCCAATAACTAAGACTCCAGAGCTTTTGTCTTTACCACTATGCAGATTATGAGCCATCTCCACTGGAAAAGCTACACAGGTAAAGTTTGCAAGTTTGGACTCTCCTTAATTCTGTGGTAGAGGGAAAACAATTTTACCTCCAAGAGTGATCCTCTAATTTGCATACCTTGAGCTCTTTTATATTCTGAGAAGGGGTGGGGGTGGGGTGTTCATATGTAACTAACCTCAGAACTGAATCGCTTTTCTCTTACTGGATTTAATTCAAATATGGAATTACTAATGTGATTAAATATCTCAATGGCCTCACATATTGCGATTTAGAATGTCATCCGGCTACACTTCTTAATTCTACTTTAAGTGCCCTTCTCTTTCAGGTTAACTGCATGATTGCTTAAATAGTCTGCACAAAAGCAAGGTGACTCTAGAGGGAAACATGCAATTATGTAGTTTCCAAGTAGTAATTATCTAAAATTAATTGCTGTTTTACAGGAGTTTTGATCATACAAAACAATATTTGCCATTGCAATTCAATTCCAAGGTATCTTCTTACTCTACTTAGTTATCTAGCTATCTTTTAGCAATGCCATCTCATGTTTGGAAAACAGGCTAATGGCACAGTTAAATGAGTGTTTCAATAACTCCAAAGGGAGTTTTCTGAATAGAAGACATATGCTATAGTATGGAAAAATAACAATGTGGAGCCCAGGGGTACTCATGGAAAAACACTGGATTTCCTAGTGCCCACTTAGGTTAATATTTCTAACTTTCATCATAAAGACTACTGCTATTAATGGCAAAATCTCATTAATAAAATTGAAGGTTAATTTTCCATACTTTTC
Source organism: Cryptotis parvus (assembly GCA_021461705.1). Lineage (NCBI taxonomy): Eukaryota > Metazoa > Chordata > Mammalia > Eulipotyphla > Soricidae > Cryptotis > Cryptotis parvus. The sequence continues at coordinate 77,693 of JAJIBD010005143.1, read as the reverse complement.
TCCACCCCTCTTCCTCTGCCTGCTATCAAAAGATAAGAAATCTAAGACCCTGTCCTATTTAAATAATGAGCCAAGTCAGGCATTTTCAGTCTCTCAGAATGACGATTTGCCTGTGTTCTCCTTTTTACCTACTAAAATATAAATTTTTGAAAGTAAAGACTGGGCTTAGAATCAAAGATCCTTTGTAGTTATTAAGCGCAGGAAATGTATGTCTCTGATGCCAATTACATATTTAATAAAAAGATATAATTACTGCAAATAGTTCCCTGCTTGAAACCAGTGGCCATTACAATCACATACTTCTTTGAAATAACCATTTGTAATGAAAACAACAATCAGGAGCATTTACAGAACACTGTGATGGAAAATTCCAGAATAAGTATAAAAGCCAACAATCTTTGCTTGTTTCTCTTTCATCCTCTGCTTTAAGAGGATCAATGTTACAACAATTATATGTGAACCTCTCCTCCAAAAACACCCAATTAGACAATATTTATCTAGTTTTCACATTCTAGCAAGAAAGTTAATTCATTTATCATGATGATGCTGGTTTCAATGTGACTGACAAATTTCTCACTGCTGATTATTTCACTACTGAAGCTATGCAAAATCTAAGTGTCTCCCAGCACTTCAAAGGACTACACCTTTTCAAGACAAAGGGAAAAGTTTTTACCATTATTCTTTGGAGAAAATGTTCTTTGGTTAATATCTAATATTCCTATCTCAATCTCATCCTTCCCCACTTTCCCTTAGTCTTCTTCAGTCAGTATACAGCTGTTAGTTCCCTATTGTCTTCTAACTCCATATTTTTTTACTTCTTTCTGAGAATTTTAAATGAAGAGGATCACACTCCTGCTTAGAATCTTAGAACAGGGAACTGATACAACTATCTGAACTTAGCAGTGGAACCAGCAGGTATATTAAAATCCAAAGACCGATGGAAAATTCAGTAATATTTTCATAAGTCACAGCTTTATCCATGAGATAAATATATCTCAGTGAAGGGAAATGTTATACAGCACTACTTCTAAAGTATCACTTTGCCAAAATTGAAGGGAATTATGCTCTAATATCTAAGTTAAGACAATATTTATAAGCAGGAAATTTTATAGCCAGTATGGGGAGAGTTGAATGTACTGGATAATGTTGAACAATAACCATTCACAAGATATAATAAAATTGGCATGAATCGTAGTCACAAAATAAATTTTCAGTATTTGATAGGATAACAAAGTTCCTTCACATGGCTTCCCATGACTCAAATTTGCAGTAGAATTTTTCATTCTTTGACATGAAAGGAGTCACTGAAGTCTTTAACCTTGGAAATGAAATATGACAAATAATTGATAGCAAACGTCATACATCAGAGCCATAATAATTAAGTGATTATATAGCCAAGATTTTCTGATAAACATCCTTTCCAGCTGCTGGGCTAGTAGTATCTTAAAAATCTGTAACTAATTCCAGAGTCATTTATGTGTAATGTGTGGTCCCTGAGTGCTAACTACACTCAAGTTCTCATGTTTCTAGAAAAAAAAGGCTTAGATCACCCAGTGTATCCAGAACCCATCCTCACACAATCTCTCAGAATACTTTTATACAAAAGCCTGTGTTTGTCCCTAATTCATGTTTGTTCAAAGACCCTAAATTCAGACAAGTAAGACATTCCCTAGAAAAAATATTAAAGATGTATCTGAAAATGTTCAATGGAAAGAAATAAAGACTAACAAAACTACTAATTAATTAAATAATTAATATGACTCGACCATTCTTTGGGGTAAAGAGACCTATGCTACAACTATTTAATCCTGTTTTAAATTCATTTTCAAAATAAGTTGAGGTAAATTGTATTAGGTTCAAAACCAATATTTTTCAAGCAGAGTGCCAATTTTTTTCATCCCCCCAAATTCTCAATTGCCCATAACCTAGTAAAATTTTGTATGGAACCTGGATTACACTGTCCCAACTCAAGGAAAGGTTTGCATAAAAACAAGTCCAAAATGTTAAGTAAAGACATTACATATGTCTCTGAGACCCATTGCTCGATTTATATAAACTATTGAATGCAGAATCATTTTTCTTTATATATTTTCCATCATACATGGACTAATTAATATTCTGTCTCTTGGCGGTATGATTTTATAAATCAACCCCCAAAGAGAGAGAGAGAGATGTTCTTTTCTCTGAAATCTTCAGAATGTAATCAACATTCACTTTATAAGAACAAGGATGTTATTAAATGAAAGTATAAAATTACTTCATCCACTGGGAGCAATACTTTGCCCAGCACAGTTATTTTACAAATGAATAAGCAAAGGGCAGTTGGTCTCTAGTGCCAGAGGAAAGTTCTGCTTCTGGGAAAAAGGAATGTCCACATACAAACACTTACCAGAATTATCTCGGAGACTACAAAGTTATAAAACATGGATTGCCTTCTAGACTCACTGACCCAAATTCTCAAGATGATAGGTAAGGAATACATATTGTATAATAGCTCTTTAGGGCTCTGATGATCATTCACATACTCTCTCTCTCTCTCTCTCTCTCACACACACACACACACACACACACACACACACACACACACACACACACACACACACACACTCACTCTCTCTCTTCACCCCTAGGTTGGGAACCTACTTGTCTGAGTTAGTGGTGTCAAAATGTGGTCCTCAATTAGAAGCAGCAGCATTTGAAACACAATGTATTAGGCCCCACGTCATACCTTCTTTGTCAGGAACTCTGGAGACAGGACTCAGCAAGTCCTCTAGATGATCCAGATGGAGGCGAAACTTGTGGACCATAGACCCAGAGAATTTAAAGTGTCTGTACATGGTTAAAAAGAACTGGAGGATAGCTTAATCATTTCCTTCTGCAATCTGAAGAAAACCTAAGAGCAAATAATTTTATTAGGTATTATGAAAAGAATTGGGGAGAGAGGGGAGGAAGAAAGCATGGAAGGACTGAGCTAATTAAGACTGTTAAGAAGAAAGGATATATAGCCATATTGTCCAAGGTGTTTATTTTTAGTTATTGTTTTTGGGGTCACACCTGGCAGTGCTCAAGGATTTCTCCTGACTCTGAATTCAGGAATTACCCCGGCAGTGCTCGGGAGACCATATGGGATGCCAGGGATTGAACCCAGGTTGGTAGCATGCAAATGCTCTACCCATTGTACTATAGCTCTGGCCCCTGTCCAAGGTGTTTAGATTTCAGCAGTATCAACAGCAGTAAATCCTGCACAAGAGAAAATATTGAACTTAAGTAATCAGGGAATTTATGTATCTTGACATTTGCAGAGACATTTTAAAGAGTTTGTAACATTTTCTCCTAGGTTAAAGGATAAACTTAACTAATTTATCATTTTATTTATACAAATTTTTGCCCATCTACAGAAAAATATTCCTTATATGATGCTGGAATACTTATCATTTTTGCTTCCTCTGTTCCCAACTGCATTACCTACTTGTCTATCTTCCTTTCAAAATGACACTATCATTCTTTTTTTCTAGGGATCTAAATATTATAGAATAGTATTTTTCAACTTATTTTAATATTCACAACATTTTAAAAATAGTATTTAAAAACATTTTCAGGGCCGGAGCGATAGCCCAGTGGGTAGGGCGTTGCCTTGCACGCGGCCGGCCCGTGCTGGCCAGGGTTCGATCCCGGCATCCCATATGGTCCCCCGAGCACCGCCAGGAGTAATTCCTGAGTGAAGAGCCAGGAGGAACCCTGAGCATCGCCGGTGTGACCCAAAAAAGCAAAAAAAAAAAAACATTTTCCTAATCACCCCATGAAATACCAAAGATATGCTGTACAGTTAGTTGTTTGTATACAATATGTATATCTGTGGCTTATATATAGAATAAATAAACTTTTCTTTATTCTCTGCACAAGAATTTTTTTGCATTCACTATGGATGAAATTACCCTGAGACATGTCTTTTCAAATTATGAATACAATTCTGTTTAAACATACTAGATATGTCTAAACATATCTAGTAGGCTAGTATGTTTAAACTACCCATAATTTTTTATTTTATTTAAAAGCTACTTTTTTATTTTATTTAGAAGCTACCCCATATTTTTATTTTATTATACCACCATGAGATATACAATTACAAAAATGTTCATGTTTGAGTTTCAATCATACAATGTTCCCGCACCCAGTCATCCACCAGTGCACATTTCCATCACAATGTCCCCTGATTTCTTCCCTGAATGAAAATGAAATCTGGGGACTAGAGATAGCACAGTAATTATAGCACATACCTAGCATGCACCCACTCCAAGTTCAATTCCCGGCACCACACACCACCACCCTACCACCCCCACAGCAATTCTGAGTGCAGCACTGGCAGTCCCCAGTACTGCTGGGTTGGTCCAGCCATCCCTTGAACTACAAGGCCAAAGCATCAGCATATTCTCAGGAACTTGCTCTGAACCACCAGCCCAGTGGACTGAAAATCACTGAAAGGCACCACTTTGCAAGCACCAGAGATAAAATTAAATTTTAATTATTTTTTAATTTAAATTAAATCTGGACTAACAATTAGGTTAAAAACTAAGGTTAGACGTTTTGGTCACATTGTGTTTAGGAAAATAATGAGCTATTGTAGAGATCCTGGTTTTAGTTCATCACTGAGAAACTCTTACCTCTCCTCTGTCTAGGGGTTTCAAGAGGAATAACAGAATAGAAGCTTCTCTCTCCTCCTCCAAACCCTCCTTCCTGTCAAGTGCTTACATATAGCACACACACATGCATGCACACACACACACACACACACACACACACACACACAAACTAGTTCTACTATAAATGTGGCTACTATTCTATTCCGTAGTTCAAGGAGTTACCTTCTTATCAAGCAGTTCCCTCAAAACTGAAACTGAACTTTGAAAAATAAAAGTCCTTTAATTCCATCCACTGGTAGAAGATGAGCATAGGTCTCATGTGGTTGTGTTAGGAGAGTGGAAAAAAGATTCTCCCATTCTCTTAGTCAAACTTGCAAGCCAATTGATTTCTTGATTACTTTATGTGCTTTATCTACAAGTTGGAATTTTCAGAGACCAGCCTAGAGTTGATTGAAAAGAACAGTTTTAAAATTGGGAGAAACTCCTCCCCCAATAGATTAGTCATGGAAAAATATTCTTTCACACAAACACCATTCTACAGAAAGAAAGAAGCCATTGTCAGAGGGTAAGGACACTGATCCCAGTACCACCATTTAATACTTACGTGACTCCTATTATCTTCAGAGTCATCTGTAAATTAAGAAGAATAATACTTATTGCAAAAGGCTGTGTTGGAGATTTAAAAAATACTGCATAGCAAATTCTACTACAGCTCCTGGTATAGGGTAAAAGATTAACAAACAGTACCCAATAAGGGTAGCACTAAATCAACCAACTCAAATGGAAATATTCTTATTCATTGATTCAGAGAATCGGATCTGAAAAGTATTAAGATCTGGATAAAGAATTTCATCATATAGTTTTCCTCCTGCAAACAGAAAATGTGATATGTATAGTAGCTAAGACCAAACCATAATTCCAAAGACATGATTAAAGACGAATTCAACTTAGAAAAGAATATGAAGGTGACCCACCTTTACTTCAATCAAGACATATCTGAGTGGCTGGGTAGCTGTGATCTTCTCAAGTTCAATGAACTCTCAGCAGAGGACACTTGTCCACTGACACCTCTTGCTTTTGTTTACTTTGTTTTGGGGTCACAAAGGTGGCATTCTGGGCTCACTCCTGGCTTTGTGCTCAGGGATCAATCTCAGTGGTCTCCAGGGGACATATGGGGTGCCAGGGATTGAACCTGGGTCAGCTGTGTGCATGGCAAATGTCCTGCCCACTGTACTCTCACTCCAGCCTTATAGACACATCTTTTGATCAAAAGATACTAGTTGCAAGCCTAGAATTCCCTAACAAACATGTAAACTATGAAATGTAAAGCAGATATGAAGCAATATTCATTAGTAGTTTTTACTAAGAACTTTGCAGCTTTGACTTGTTCTATTCCCTCTGCTAACTGATTCAGTCAGCAGAGAATAATTAGCAACCACACCACAATGGAACAAAGTATGCAGACTTGAGTTTAATGAGTCTACTTAAAAACTTACAAATCACCCACCTTCCCATCAACCTCCAGTTGATGCTTTTTCAAATAGAATATAGCCAAAAGCAGAACCCATATTGATGGGGTAATTCAGTCTTGAAATTTGACACTTGCCTTCATTCCAAGGGCCAGGGTATATACAAACTCAAAAATACAATTTTCCTTATTTCAAAAAAAAGAAAATTTTTACTTTTCCTTATTCCATCTATAACAACTGATACAAAGAAATCGAAAGAAAAGCTATCAATTGATTGCTTCATTTGAAATATTTGAACAGAAAAAATATATGTCATCTTGCTACCAGATACATGTAAATTACCCCTTCTATACCCGCATGGCAGAGCCTGGCAAGCTACCCGTGTTGTATTTGATATGCCAAATACCAGTAACAATTATAGATCTCATTCCCATGATGTGATGGAATGGATTGAGGCTCCTTATGTTCCTGGAGCAAGCTGATGTCCTTGGGCTCTACCAGCATGAGACAGGTCATATGGAGATGTTACTGGTGCCCGCTCGAGCAAATTGATGATGAACTGGAATACAGCGCTACAATGATACCCCTTCTATATGGCAAGATGAACTTTAAGAAGTGTCCTTGATTTATCAATTAATGTTCTAGTAATCAGTAAAATAAAATAATTTTCTTTTTGCCACACCCAGCACTGCTCAGGGCTTACTCCCAGCTCTGTGCTCAGAGATCACTTCTAAAAGGGTCCAGGGAACAGATGGGGTTCTGAGCACATAATGAGAGTTATCCAGGCACAGGGCAATGCCCTCTCCACTGTACTATCACTCAAGCCCCTAGAATAATTTTATTTTTGCTCAAGAGTTATTGCTTGGGAAATAACTTCAAAGTCTGTTTTTCTGTACCAACCCTTCCCCAGTGTCACACAACAGAACTTTCACTCTCACAATTCACTGAATCCTCTTTTAAAATCCAATAAGTTTTACACAGTTGGGATGTAGAACAGTTAGGGCTCTTACATGAGTCATCCCGAGTTTTAGCTCCCAAGCCTTTCAACCTAACTTCCTTTGAGACATCTGCCACGTGAGAATCTAATTGGATAAATTCCTTTTCCCTTACTTTTTTAATTCTCCCTTTGCCTTTGTCCTCCTCCTTTCTCAGTTAAGCCTATTACATGCCTAATGCAAATACCACTCTCCTTTCCAATCTTCGTTTCAGAAATTTTTTTCTCATTAACATAAGCAGAGAAATAGAGATGTTTGACAAAGACCATGTCAAGTGTCCTTGATTTGTCATACCCTGTCTATGCATACTGCTACCTTCCCCCTCTGATGTACCCCTTCATCACCACCTACCTGGATACTTATTGGCACTCCTCCATTCTCTCTCCCTTGTAATCATTTTTTAAAATACTGTTGGAGTAATGTTTCCAGAAGATAGATCTGTACACCTCACTATAGCTGCTAATATAAAAGTGCCATAATTTGTTCAATATTAATGGATATTTTAAAATATAAGAGAGTCCCCATATTTCTTCATTATATTATCATTTTAGGACTATCAGGCATCATCACTACTCTTTAAATTAAATTACTAATGGCATCCACAGAGCAGATTTCTCCCTTCATTATCAAGAATCATCAATGACATTCTGAAAATTGGTGTAGTCAAGGACTAGAAACCAGCTATTTAGAAAATATGACTCTAGATTTTCCTCTCCAGGCCTATTGTGAACTATCTAACACAGAGGATAGAATATCAAACATGGAGGATATCTAACTTGCCTTTCCACTCAGATCTAACTCCATCACTTCTCTCACATGTACATTCTTCTAACTCTGATCCAAACTCTGATCCATGTTTGCTCCATCGATTCCTGTGTCCTAACAACACTGAAGACTCCTAAGGAAATATTAAACCGGGCTTTGCCAATCAGCTGTACCTTAAGCGGCACTGATTTTTGTATGACAACAGTTGTTATGACAAATATGAAGAAATATCTGTAACATCTACACTGCATCGTCTTGAAGCTTCTGTGAATTCTTCAGCCTACAATGCTTACCATTTCAAAATTTCTGTATCAATTATATTAAAATGATGATTTATTCCTCACCTATTTCATAATGAACGCTGCTTCATATTTATTATTCATGATCCTTCAGCTAGATTACAGATTCCTCCTGCTGTGCAGAAACCTTGTATTTATGTCTTCTTTATTTCCTGTAGCACTTTACCCAGTACTGAGTACATTACTAAATGTTTGTTGACCTGGCTTTTTATCTTGATTGCTTGGGATCAGAAATAAATTTTATTATTCTAGAAGCATGCTTAAACATTAAAAAATGTAATATTATTAAAGGAATTAGTCTTGGTGATAATCCTTTAGAGGTGACTGGCCTTATAGGTCACCATCTATCAACAAAATGGAAATATAATTTATAATATGCAGACATGATTAAAGAGCATGATGATAATAAAATGTAACGAAGGAAAAATATGTGAAAGAACAAATGCTATACTGAAAGAAAACTATTACCAAAAACTATGCAAATTAACTTTCCCAATAACCGGATAATCCTAATATACACTATATATCAAAGGAAATATTTGGGGATATTTACCAAAAGTGGGCAATAATTACTGAGTGCTCCCTAAATTTCAGATACTGTTTTAAGTGTTTTTGCATATAGAAATGTTCACATAAGCACTATGATTGAAGGATACTATCTGCATTTGTCAGATGAGAAAACTGAGGCACAAAAATAACAAGTAACTTTCTTAAGATAATCAGATTAGTTTTTGATAGAGCTGAAATTTCAGCCCAGGAATCCAACAAGAGGACAGTACAGGTTAACTACTGTAACTTTCTTCCTACATAAAACTGTATTTGGCATATAAAAGACTTTTAGACAATTTTCTTAAAAATTTTATGCTCTAGGGAATGTTATCTTTGGGGAAGAAAACTATAAAAAAGATTAAAACCTGAGAACATTAAATATTATTTATTTACATATGCTAAACCCTATTTTCTACAAATAAGATTTTTTTAAATCACTGTTGGCAAATAAATATGATGATGAAGTCAATATTTGAGCCTGGTTCTTATCTGAGAAAAGTGAGTCTGAATAAAAACACATACCCAACAAGCATTCATACTACCAGAGATTTTCCATCATCTCTAATGTAACACAATTCTAAAAATGTTTCTTTAATAATTTGCATTGCAGCTGTATGAAAAGCAGCATTACTTTTCACTCTATGAAAACAGTATTTGAAAGTTGAGCTAAATTTTACTCAAGTGTTTGGATTGAGCTTTTCACAAAGCATATTGGAAACTCATAATAAAATATGAAACACTTCAATTTATGAAACAGTTTTCTTATCATTTTTGATGAAGGATTAAAAATATTTTCATTCAGTGTAAAACTTAAAATAGTCAGAATAGGCTAAGTTATGCCGTCGTAACAAAAACAAAACCTAAGTGACAAAGAAAAAAATGCAAAACCCTATTTCTCCCTTATGCTATCTGCCTAAATACATCAACACTGGGATTCCCTCAAGTTGGAAAGGGGGGACTGTTTGTTTTTGTCTTTCAAGGTTTCACACTGACAAAATTATTCCATCATTTTATGCAACATTTAATTTTCTATTTTTATTTAAGCACCATGAATCACAATACTGTTAATGATAGCATTTCATGCATACAATGTTCTAATATCTGCCTTCCATGCAGCTAACCTAGTTTTGAGCTCCAAGAATCTCATATGTACCCCCAAACTTTGCCAGAAGTGAGCTTTGTGGACAGAGCCAGGAGGAAACCCTGAGCACCATCACAAGTGGCCAAAAATTTAAAAAACTAAAAACCAAAAGAAAAAAAAAGACAAGTGTCGCAACACCACACTCTCCACCAGTGTCAGTGGAGACACAGGTGATAGTGGTGACTCCACTAACTAGACCAATATCCCAAGGTTCCTCCTACCTCTTTAACCCCTTGGTAGACTGTTCTTTAAGTCAGCACTTGGTTCTTTAGGCCAAGTGAAATTTTTTAAATTTTAAATAAAAAAATAAAAGTTCTATTGGGTTTGGTCAAACAGGTAGCAGCCCCATCCCGCCACAGTGCCCATCTCCCACCACCAACGTCCCGGTTCCTCCCTCCCCAGCCCTGCTCCATGGCAGGTTCTTTATTTCTTCCCTTTCTCTCTCTTTCTCTTTTCCTTCCCTCAGACCATGGATTACAGAACATACATTAAAGGGTTGTCAGTGTATCTTTTTGCCTCTATTTAATGCTCAGTTCTAGGTTGGCATTAGTACCCTCAACAATTGTTAGCACACTGTTCCATTTCTGTCTTACCTAGCCTCTGAATCCCACCGTTTGTGATAATTTCCACCTTTGACAGGACCTCTGATATATGTTTCATTGACCTTGGATATTGGTATCATAATATGTACTATATATTTATGTTATCAGATAAATGCGTCATCTGTATCTGTCTCTCCTTCGGCTAATTTCGCTCACTAATCTTCTCCATGTCCATCCATTTGTAGGCAAATTTTATAACTTCATTTTTCCTAACCGCTGCACCAAGTGAAATCTTGAATCTAGAATCTTGCAGTATACAAGAGATACTCTACAAACATTCCTGTTTTCATTCAGCGTTTTAATTATATATGGTGCGCATAATGCATAACATAAATAATTTCCTGTAACTTATGGTATAAATATATATGCATAACTTTAAATATCTCTTTAAATTATGGCTCCAAATAGTTGATAAATTCAAATATTTTGACTAAAAATTTTAGTGTGTAAATAATTAAAAATCTTAGTAATTTTATTATATTTTATATTAAAAATTTTGGGGGGTAGAAACCTCATTTACTTAATTCACAGATATTTATTGAGTGTTTGACATGGGGATATATTTTAAGTGCTAAAATCATTTATTTAATTAAGGAATTAGGCATCTTTCCATGTCTCTTAAAAAATAGGTCAGATCAGGTGCCTACATAAATAAATCAAACAGCACAAATGCTGGCTGACTTCGACTGAGAATGTGGAAAGATAGGTCTACACCTGAATCTCAGCAAAACTCTGTTCTTGAAAAATGAACTAGTTCCAGAGGCCCCATTCACTCTCAATGGAACAAACATCTCTGAATGCAGCAGTTATGTGTACCTAGGTCGAGAAGTCAACAAGATGAACGACTAAACCTGAGCTGCGCAGGAGGAAGAGAGCAGCATGGAATGCCTTCAAAAGCATCGAAGAAATAGCTAAAAGGACAAAGAACCTCAGGCTCTGGGCACATCTCTTCAACTCCACCATTCTCCCTGCATTAACATACGCCTCAGAGACTTGGGCCCTACAAAAGCAGGATGAGAATGCTATTCAGGTCTCCCAGAGAGGAATCGAAAGACCTATGCTTGGAATATCACTCCTCACTCAATTGAAAGAAGGAATCGGAGCTCCGACCTCCATCGCTGTTCCAGAGTCAGGGACGCTGTCGTTTGCCAAGGCATAGAAAATCAGTTGGGCTGGACATGTAATGTGATTTGGAGACGATCGCTGGACTAGAGCCGTTAGTGACTGGATCCCATGGGATGTCAAAAGACCACGTGGCCGCCCACCTACAAGATGGTCAGACTTCTTTGTCAAGACCCTGAACGAACGGTTTGAGGCTCTTTGTATTCCTGAAGCAACCAGATGCCATTGGGCTACAGTGGCATGTGACAAGGTCAAATGGAAATATTACTGGCATCTGCTCGAGGCAAATCAATGAATAACGGGATGTCAAGTGATCAAGTGATATTTATAAGCCAAATTCCCCTAACAGGAGCAGGAAATTTGTTATATGCTTTCAAAGAAGAAATCTCTGAGCAACAGCTTTTAGACTGAAAAGGTTCTTAGATATTTGGAAGGCCAATGATTTTATGTTTCAGATGAAGAAAATGATGTCTGAAAATGCTCAGTGCCCTGTCCAAAATCACTTATAGTTATGTAGTTGCTCCAAGAGTGAAACATTTGCTTTAAATGAGAACCACAGGGAAAACAAATACAAAAAAAGAAATTCTTCCATAATTTTAGGGAGCACTAAGTAAGATCACTTGTCACTTGTCTTCCCATTGTTCATCGATTTGCTCGAGTGGGTGCCAGTAACTTCTCCATTTAGTGTGAATGAAGTCCATTATTATTACTGTTTTGGCTACCCATGGTGTATTCAATATGCCAACAAAGTAAGATATATTTGGGCAATAACTAATTAAATTCACAGTTTTATTTATAATTAGGAAAAAAATACGTACTGCCATAATGGCTAGACTAACCCATAAACACTTTAAAACCAGTCAAGTAAATGAAATCTTTAATAAACCATGTGTCTTGAAAAATATCCAAAATGAAACTTCATACAACCTATTTATTATTTTAAAAAAACACACAGTAAAAATCTTTGAAAACTGAAGCATTAATTTAAATGCATAGTCTAGTACATTAAAAAAAACAGACAAAAAGAAAATCCAAGATTAAAATTACAGCAACTTTATTAATTGCTGTTCAAATGCCAAATTTACATACATTAAAATAAATCTAAATGGCAGAACTGACCGCTAAGCATTTTTTAGACAAGTTTGGAAAAATTAATTATGTTCTTCATCTTTAAAAAAAAAACAACTTAATATTCTAAGCATTTGCCTTTTGTCTAAGATTATAAATTTGATTAAGCTTACATAACTTAAACTGTACTAAACAGTATGATAACTAAAAACACATGGAGAATGGGGTGAGCCTTACTGATTGCATCACTTCCAAATTTACACCAAGCACATATACATGACTTAAAGACTTTTTCTAGTCCTTGTTTTATAAAGCTATTATTCATAAAGAGGTCAGTAGGTTGTCTTTTTAAAAATAAATCTCTAATCACTATACATTGTCACTGTATCTGCCCAAAATCATGATGAAAGACCAGAGGCTAAGACTTTAGTGCAGTAGCTCAGAGAGCTAGAATGAAACAGTAGAAGGAAGAATTCAAAGATGGGGCAAGACATGTCCGTCTTTCAACTGAACAACCTATTTGACTTTCACTAGTCATAACGTCAGCCGTCTGAGCACTTCTTAATCCACAGTGACTCTTAGACATGAGCTCACTCTTTCCAAAATAGTAGAAAACCTCCAGGAAGCCCTGGGTCTTAGGTTATCTTGAGTCTTTCTAATGAAGTCAGAGCAATAGTACCGCCAGTAGGACCTTTGCCTTGCACACAACTGACCCAGGTCCCATCCCTGGCATTCCACATGGACATCCAAGCAACAATAGAATTTACTTCTGAGTGCAGAGCCAGGAAAAACTCCGGTTGTGGCTCCAAAAAAAAAAAAAGAAGAAGAAAAGAATTGTGTTAGTAAAATTTAGTAACACTACCTTTTTATTCTCCACAGCAATGGAGTCTTTCTTCCCTTCTCCAACCACCAAAGCAACGTAACACAACCACCCAAAGAACAAATTCTTATCACCAATGATTTTCCTGCAAGGGAAGGTGGAAAGAGGCTGATTTAAGGAATACACCTTAATCACAGGCTGCTCACCCTTATAACATTATGGCAGACTAGATGAATGCTGCCAGAAAGCACTGTAATCAAATTTCCTGACCAATCAAGTTTGTACTGTAAGTCTGTAAGGCTCAAGGAAATGGAGTAACACCTTCCAAAGAACCCTGGATAAAACTCTCTGGACAGAATATGAGTACAGTGTGATCTACAACAAACCCCTTTCCTTTCAGACCAGAATGTGCCCATATCTACCTCTCACCCTTCAGCAGTTTGGTCAATTTTAGTCTCCCATTGCTACAGTCTCTCTCTTTCTTTCTCTCTCTCTCACACAGACACACATGGACACACTCAAATTTCTGCTTAAGTGAAAGGTTTTTAAATTCTCATACTTAATCTTGATAACAACCTTATAAAAGACCATAAAAGTATGGTGCCGAGCAGTCCAGTGTGTGTCCAACATTGCAGCAGTTGACAGTGATGGTGCAAGGAGTCCAAATCTCCATCTGCCAGCCCACAACCCTAACAGCGCTTCTATTTCTAGAGTCTCGAAGACAGACCATATGGAACTCCCAGGTTATGAGACCAACACTTTCCATGTGGGGGGACCACTGACACTGGTGCTGCCTCACCTCTCAACACCACTATGCTTTGCACAGATCAATATTTATTTATAAAAAGCAAAGCCATAAATTTATTTATAAAAAGCAAAGTCATAAATTTGGATTTTAATCCTTATATCGCCATAGGATAAATTCTGAAACATCTCAACCAGGTACCCAAGATTCCACAATCTCATTTGAAAATGCCTTTCTAGATTATCTGTCCTGATTCTCTGATTGCAACTTCAAATTTGACCAACTTTGGTCCTCAACCAAAATTTCACTTGAGCAACCAACTCTAGACTAGTCTTTCCTTTGTCATAATTTTCCCCAAAAGTCCCAGGTGACCCACTCAAATGGCATCTATTTTGAATTGCCTTCCTCTGCATTTCATGTGACATGCATGTCTTTAACAGTTTGGAGATGGGTATACAGATGTCAGAAGTAAGACTGAAATTAACTTATCCAAAGCCATCACCTAACATGAAAGAAAAGTGAATCCATGGTCACAAAACCCATCATAAACTATGATGTTCTTTATAATATTTATCATTTTATTTTACTACTCTAGATACTTGAATTCTATATTAACCATCAGTTCTAGATCAACTGTCACTAGTCAAAAACTGTCGATAAAATAAGTTATGATGGAGCTAAATTTGGAACCAATTTCCCTGACTCCTGGGGACCAATCATCCAGCTAAATATGTTCCAGAGCATTCAACCCAAAGCTGTACACAATTGGAATATATTAACTGAGTATTTTGCTATAGTTCTTTTTTACTGATAAGATATTTGCTTACTGATGAGATATTTGCTTACTGGTGAGATATTTGCTTACTGATGAGATATTTGTAAAATTATGTATATGCTTTAGGGGTATAATGTGTCGTTGTTTCCCCTCCCTCCCACTGAATTGCCAGTATCTCTCTATTATCAAACATTGGATTATAGTTTATTTTTATTTAAGCTTAACAGAATATTCTCCCCCAAGGAGGTTATTCATGGATGGAGAGTCAGGAGTAAGCCGTGAATATTGTTGTGGCCCAAAAAGCCTAAAAAAAAGAAAAGGACAAAAAATTCTCCATAGAGATGGTGCAAGAGGCTGGAGCATGTGCTTTTGCCCATGTTGGTCCCTGCACTATACAGTCCCCCAGTACTGCTGGGTGTGGATTCAAAGAAGAAACTAAGGATCTAATTAGTCCATCTTGCTATGTTTTTCCCCTTTTCTCCTGCCATTTCTCCCCTTTGCATATTTCCTTATATGAATTTCCTCAGCTAGGAATGTTCTTCCACCCTTGTTCATCTTTCAGTGACATCCTTTAAAATAGAGTTTTCAAAGGGATGGATGCAGAACCCTGAAAAAGGTTGAATATTACTTAACTTCTTCTGCCCCTCAAAGTGTTGCAGGAGTGGCCTCGGTGCCCGGCTGCATAGGCAGGTGGCAGATAGGGAGACAGGATTGTCTACACCCAGGGCTCTGCCCCGTGGACTCTGGATGGTTGATGATCTGACAGATAAAGACTGGGCCCCCTGAGATGAACCCAGAGCCATGGCAGACCCTGGCAAGCTACCCGTGGTGTTTTCTATATGCAAAAAACAGTAGCAATAATAGTCTTCATTCCCAATGAATGAGATGTTACTGGCATCCACTTAAGCAAATCAATGAGCAATGGGAGACGAGTGATACAAGTGATTATTCAAGCATTCCCACCCAAGTAAAACATTTAGATATATGACACATTTAAATGAGATTCATCAGGTAATACATTATGGAAAACACTTACTTTATGGCAAACTTTTACCTCTCCCTCTCTTTACACTCCATGTCTGAGAGTTTTTCTTTTATTTCCAAGATTCATCTGCTTTTACCCTCTTTACTTTCACCATCCTAGCCCAGGCCATTATCATCTCCTACCTGGACTATCACAAAAATTCTTCTGATTTTGCCCCAGTTCTTTTCAGGCCCTAATTATTCCCTCCCCAAAGTAAGTGCATCACCTAATGATCCAGAGGGCCCCCCCAAACAAAAAAATGTTTAAGTATAAGGGCTAAAACATTCTTTTTTTGGTTTTGGTGTTTGTATTTTGTTTTTATGATATTCCCTGCAGTGCTGAGGTCTATTCCTGACTCCATGCTCAGGAATCACTCCTGTTGGTGTTCGGGAGACTATATGCAGTCCCAGATTGAATCAGGGTGAGCTTTATGCAAGAAAATAACTTAACCCCTGTATTATCTCTGCATTCCCTGGGAAATTGTTTGCTTTGTTTCCTTTGCATATGTCAGCCTCCAGGTTCAATCCCCTGTCTGAAAAAAACAAACTAAAACAAATCAATAAAATATTTAACAGACTGGAGTTAAAGACAACAACTGTTTTAAGCAAGTAGGTGCATATTGTCAGAATGGAAGTGACAAAACACAATAGCAGAATCATTTGAAAAACATTTTCTGCTACCAAAACTATTGCTTTCCATTCAAAATTGATATATAATATTTACCACAAAGAAGGTACAGGAGTCAATGTCATCAAAGATAAAGACTGGAGATAAAGATAAAGGTAAGACCAGAGAGCATAAAGGTAAGCCCAGGCATTCAGAGAGGAAATACAACAAAAAAGTAACCAACAAGAAAAATGTTCTATATGTTGAGGCTATTTGGGGTTCCCAACAGTATTGGGGTCCATCAGTTTCCCTGGTCATGTTAAGGACCGCCAACCATGCCCTCTGGTCAATGAACAAAGAAATACCAGCACCATCTAGAAAATTCAAGGCTTTACTTCTTCACATACATTACTCACACCAACCACTGCACACACTTGAACCCCCAAAATATGGTCAATCCTATGCAGAGACTGGGAGCAGGGTATAACCAAAGATAACACAATGAGGTAAAAAACTGACTTCCTCCTATCAGTAAAAAAAATCCCCAGGGGGCCACATCCCTGCGTCCCAGGGCTATTGAGGCACTTTTCTCTCTTCTAGACTAATACACAAGCATTTCAATATTTCTAGTTATTTTATATGAACAGAGTAAGAGAAACATGCCTAAATCTACATCTGGGATTAAACCCATGGGGTGATCTTTCCTGGGAAGATCACATCATATGATCAAACTATGCTCCCCTTGCCAGATTGATCATATCCAATCCCCATTAGGGTCCTATCTCCAACAACAACAGTTCTAAATTCTCTGCTCTTACTGAAAGAAAATTCACTGCTTAAGTCAAAACAGATATTTTCTGACCATGCTCTAAGCTTTGGGTCAGAGCATAGCTTACTCTAAAAGTTGTTCCATTTCAAAGCAAGGGTAAACTCTTTTCTGGTACCATACATAGAGGTTCCACATAGAGAACCCTCCTTTTGGGTGAAACTAGTTAGATTAAGTCTAAATGGTACTGAGGCTTATAGTGGGAAAATATGACAGAGACTCAGGAGTAAATAATTAAGAGTTAATAACTTACAACTGCACTGCCTATCTTTTTCTGCTTATACAAAAGATTCCTAGCATAAACATATGCAAAAGGCTTGTAAGAAGGAGAAAAACAATTCCTCATTAGTAATACAAAAACCCAGAGCTAGCAAGTAAGCAAGTAATCCAACACTATAACCAGAGATATAGGTACAAATATTTGAATATTCTTGTGTGGAAAACAAGTTATACTTAAGGCACTGAGCAATTAACTTAAACCAAGAATGATAGATTAAAACTTTAAGAAGATTTTTTTTAGGATCCACATACTAAGAACATTTTAAATATATTATATCTGAGAATGAGGGGATTGTGAGGGAAGGAGGGCGGAAGTGGGGACAGGAGCAGGAACAGCTTGAAAATAGTGGATTTTCAACACTAAGAATATTTCAGCCTAGAAAGAAGATTCTGTATGATTCTTCCTTCCATCTGGTCCATTCTATTACTGTTGAAAGGTTAGAGTTAATTTAAAAAGAAGAAAATATCCATTAAAACCTTGAACTTGCTCATGTTAAGAGGATCTGATAATGTACTGATTTTTTTTCCCCAAAGTCAGTCTTCCTACTTACTTCTTTGTGCCTTCCATTGTTTAAGCTCAATAGTCCCTTTGTGTTTTCCTCCATGAAGAAAAAGTTCATAAGACAGTTTTCCAATAATCAGTAATTAGGCAAAAGTAAATTTTATAATTCATATTTTTCTTACAGCTCATTATAAAAGTTTCTCCTTTCCAAAGTTCCAAATAAAATTATTAAAATAATATATATTTCCTGATGACATAGTAATCCTATCTCTAGTCCTGTGCTTTCAAAGTCAGCTTAAATTCCAACTTTCCCATACAGTACTTTGCTTCCTTCTCCTCTGCTTACATAAGGAGATTATTCTGTCACCCAAGAAATGGTTTCCACTTTAAACAAAGCCTTCTTTCCTACTGATGTGAATTCCCATTCACTAACATTCCACTGATGTTCGTCAATGGGAATGATTCATTTGGAAAAATCTAGTAAACTCACATATGATTAATTCAGATGAACATTTAAGATCTGGAAAATTTCATTTCTAAGCAATGAGACATTTATCATGTGTGCACTTTGCAAAACACACTCTGACTTTGAACTCTATCATAAAAACTTGTACCAATTCTGACAGAGCTTACTACTGGTTCTGCACTCGGAGATTATTCCTGGCCATGCTTGGGAGGACCATATGGAAAGCTAGGACTGACCTCAGTTTGACTGTGTGCAAGGGAAGTGTTGTACCCACTATACCCTTTCCCCAATTCCTTCATATATTAGTTAGGCATACTCTTTTAGTCAAGAGTATGCTACCCGCATGGCAGAGCCTGGCAAGCTACCCATGTCATATTTGATATGCCAGATACCAGTAACAATTATAGACCTCATTCCCATGACCTGATGGAATGGTTTGAGGCTCTTTATGTTTCTGGAGCAAGCAGGTGTCCTTGGGCTCTACTTGCATGAGACAGGTCATATGGAGATGTTACTGGTGCCCGCTCGAGCAAATCAATGATGAACGGGAAGACAGTGATACAGTGATACAGTGATTTGTTAGGCATCCACAATAAGCAAGATCAATGACTGGGCCTAGGTAGAATATTAAGTCAGAAGGTTTGAGGAATGACCATCATGCCTAAAAGCAAATATGTCAATACTTCAAGAGAAAAAAAGCCAATCAGCTTAATCTAAATGAGATAGTTAAAATTTTAGTTCTTGGGGAACGGTGCAACAGCACAGTGGGTAGGGCATTTGCCTTGCATGTGGCCAACCCGGGTTCAATTTCGGCATCCCATATAGTCTGCTAAGCACTGCCAGGAGTAAATCCTGAGTGCAGAGCCAGGAGTAACTTCTGAGCATTGCCGGGTGTGACCCAAAAAGAAAAAATAAATTCAGTTCTTTATGAAAAGTACTCTATTCTCTCCACTGTCAATCTTTAATGAATTGCCTAGTTTTGTTTTTCCGATAGCATTTATAATTTTTTTAAATTATCCTATAGACTCATTTTTTTTCTCTTTGGGTCACACCTGGGAACTCTCAGGAGTACTCCTGGCTCTTTGCTCAAGAATTACTCCTGGTTGTGCTCGGGGGACCACATGGGATGCCGGAGATCGAACCTGGTTAGTCGCGTGCAAGACAAATGCCCTACTTGCTGTGCTATTGCTCCAGCCCCCTTGACATGTTGGTTTTCTATCTCTCACAGAACCCAGCTCTAGCATAGACAATTTTTTGGTTTGGGGGTCACACCCAGCATTGTTCAGGGCTTATCCTGGCACTGCACTCAATATCTCTTTTGGCAGGGCTTAGGGGATCATCTGGGTGCCAAGGATTGAACCCAGATTGGCAGTGTGCAAGGTAAAAGCCCTACCTACTGTACTTATAGGCCAGCCCTTGTAGCCAATTTTATATCTTATTCACAACATTTCCCAATGATATACATAATGATTACTCAATAAATATTTATTATTGTTGAATACATGCTTCTAATTTAATTTTTACATGGATCGTCATTATTAAGTATGAGAAATTGGTAATAAATACAAAAAGGACATTCTTGACCATCCTGAACTAAAAGACGTTTTGATTGAAAAGGACATTTTATTAACATCAATATTAATTCTCCATAACACATTTCTTCAGGCAACCCGATCTGAAACTAGAGTTGAGCAAAAATAAATAAACATTATTTTTTGTGGGTAACTCCAAATACTGTGGTTATCTCAAGTTTGCAAGGAATTCCTCACTTCCTTGATAATTTTTCAGCCACTTACCCTCTTTTAGAAGTCTAACACTGAGGAAAACTGCCCACAGAATCCTTTATACTCATAGCATGGGCTCCACCTCAGGCTACACGCTTACCTGGAGAGCTGTTGCTGAGGCAGAACTTTTGCCTGCTCTGTCCTCAGTCTAGCTAAAGAGCTCTGCTGACTGTCTTGGTCCACTGAACAGGGGTCTCCAAGACCCAGACCTGGCTACCTGCAGCCTGCTATTTCCTTTTCTTGAGTGTGCCACCATGTCCAGCAGTCTGAGATCTGTCCCAAAAGCTTTGCACCTGTCTAAGGGACTGCACAATTCTATTCCTGGGGTTCTACCATATATAGCCAGGTGCAAAATCAGCTCTTCTGGTGGGAATATGGGGGCATAGTTGTGCAGGTGCACACATAGAAAAGGGAAACAGTTCACTGTCAAGAACAGAGCTACTGAATGGAGACACAAGGGTTAGAAGACCCTTTGCCCTTTCTTGACTCTGCTCTGGGGTTCTCAGCCTTGTCTCTGTGACGTACTGGTCCTTTCTCATCTTTTCAGGCTGATTCAGCAGCTTTTTCACACTCTTTAACACTGTATGTATTTCCAAAGTGTTCCCCCAGATTGTCACTTCTCTATTCCCTTCACTTCAATTCCATTTCTTCTCCCCAGAATATGTCTAAATGGCTCCACACCACTGTCTCCATGATCTTCTATCAACCAACTTTTCACCTTCGTGTTCCCAATACCAGAAGTATTATTCTGTTTTTTGTATTTGTTTTTAAATTCTTATAAGTAGTTATAAGGCATTCAAACTTTGGAAATCGTTTTGGAAACAGAGGTCATATTCTCCTGCTTTTTGGCTTGTGGGAGCTGTAGTTACTGTCATTTCACTTAGTCTAAATAAAATAAAGACTCAGAAGGTAAAAATGTGTATAAAGAGAATTATATTAGTAAACTAACACTGTGAAAAATGTTCACCCATTCTAGTAATCAAGAAATGCAAATTAAAGCAATGTTGAGAAATATTTTGCACATTAGACTAGCCAAAACTATTTAATGACAAAACCAAAGGTTGATTAGAGTGAAACTATTACGTCTTTGATTCTGCCATTACAAATTCATTCAACCTTTTTGGAAAGCAATTCAGCAACCCTTTGACCCAATAATTGGACTCTTGTTATTTAACCTTCTCAATACAAATTATGTTAATGGATTAAAATGCTGTAAAATATTCAATTATGTGCTATGATAGAAAACCCCTGAAAACCATAAGATTGTCGAAATGTGTGCTAATAGAAATAAACATTAACTGTGATCAGATTATTTGCAACCCACATTACCAATGAAGAATCCATATCAAAAACATGGTTTCAAAAATTGCACAAATTAGTAAGAATAGATTTTTTCATTCAGACTTCATACATTCCTATATATAATCTAAAATATTTTACAGTAAGCACATGTTTCACTTTAGTCTGGAGAAAATTATAAAGTTAATTCAATTTTGAAAAATAAAAAATTATGTAGGTTCAGTATTATCATTCTTTTTTCCCTCCCAACATTGACTATTCAGAACCTGAGCTAATTATAGTGTAGGTTCTTTTACACCTACATGGAGATGACATTTTTAATAAAAGTGAAAAATTGAAAAACTACCAAAAAATTCTATAGACCATTCAAACCAGTATTATTTCTGCCAGAGAAAAACGTGACTATCTCTGGAATAAATCCTCCAATATTCATATTAGTAATTTGAAGTTATTTTCTCTGAGAAATTTCTGTTTCAGGAATCTGCTTTAAATCTCTAGAAAATTCCTTATTACAAATAAAATACAATTCTTTAACATGAGTAAAGAAATGAATGCTTTTAAATAGAGGCAAAAAGATACACATGACAACCATTTAATGTATGTTCTGTAATCCATAGTCTGGAGGGGAAGGAAAAGAGAAAGAGAAAGGGAAAGAAATAAAGAACCTGCCATGGAGGAGGGCTGGGGGAGGGAGGGAACCGGGGGCGTTGGTGGTGGGAGATGGGCACTGGTGGCGGGATGGGTGCTGGAACACTGTATGACCAAAACCCAAATATAAACTTTTTAATTGTATATCTTTGTAATTGTAAAAATAAAAAAAAGAAATGAATGCTTGATGTTTAGTAAATAACTGTCTTTTGTGCAATTTACTCCCAAATACAATACCTAGTGAGAAATAGTGTATAACAAGAGCAATCTTGATTATTAGCATCTATCACCTAAAATAATTTCAAGTTACATTTCCTGACTTTTTCCTTATTCTGATAGCAAAGTCAAAGACATCACAAAAAAATACATAACAATACCTTTTCAAAATGAGAATTTGAAAGTCATCAATATAAACAAAAAATGAAATCTATGACATATAGATCTAAAAAAGATCTTTATACCATGACAAAGTGAGATTTGTCTCAACAAGACGCTTACTCTAGAATTCAAAAAGTCTGATGCGGGCCTCGGGCGCGCCCGGGGAAGCTGGAACTCCACTTTCCCGGGCTAAGCTGACCATGGGGCTCTCGGGAGGGCAGATGGGTTTTGGGAGTGGGCCCATCGCCTCCGGGGGGTCCCGGAAGCAGCCGGATGAGACTTCGCCCACCACACTAGCCACCACCTTTGCTGTCCGGACGCTGGAACACTGCCTCACGACCAGATTGACAGAGCAAAATCAGTTTGAGCCCAGGTCATGCGGCTGCTTGCGGCAGGCAGCACGGTTCATCAAAATAGTGGAAACAGGGATGTTCTTTAATCCACTGCACTCCACGATGTGCAGGAAATTTTGGTGGGAGGGAGAGATAGGGAGGAGAGAGAGGACATGTAGAACCCGCCAAGTAGTTGAAGTGAGGGAGGGGGAGGGAGGTGGGGACATTGGTGATGGGAGATGGGTTTGGGTGGATGGTTGGGTGTTGGAACGCTGTGGAACCAGAACTCTGCATGAGCATCTTGCAATTGTATGTCTAAAATGGTGTAATAAAATTTGGGGAAAAAAAATAAAAAAAATAAATAAAATTCAAAAGTCTGTAATTGTATGTTTCACTGTGGTATAATAAAAATTTTTAAAAAATAAAATTCAAAAGTCATTAAAATAGTATATCCTCCAGAGAGAATAAAGGATGAAACACAAGATCATCTCAATATGTAGAAAGATTTTTTTTTTTTTTTTGGGGGGTCACACCAAGCACCGCTCAGGGGTTACTCCTGGTTCTGCACTCAGGAATTACTCCTGGTGGTGCTTGGGGACCATATGGGATGCGGGGGATCGAACCCGGCCGGCACAGGCCGGCTGTGTGCAAGGCAAACACCCTACCCACTGGGCTATCGCTCCGGCCCCACAATATGTAGAAAGATTTTGATCAATTTAATACCTTTTCATGAATAAAACAATCAATTTTGGCTTTCAACCCAACAAAAGGCATTTCCAGAAATCCACAGCTATATAACCATAGTTAATCATGAATGACTGGTTGCTTTCTCCCCTAAAATTGTCACTTGTCACTTGTCTTCCCATTGTTCATCAATTTGCTCGAGCAGACACCAGTAACGTTTCCACTCATTGGGAATGAGGTACTCTGTTGTGACTGTTTTGGGCATAACACCCCAGGTAGCTTGCGAGCTCTGCCGTAGCTCTGAGTTCATCCTAGGGGATCCAGTCTTTATCTATGTCAGACCATCAACCATCCAGGGCCCACGGGGCAGAGCCTTGGGTGTAGCTAAGCTTGTCTCCTGTCTGCCACCTACTGACTCAGCCGGGTACTGCAGCCACACCTGCAACACCTCAAGGGGCAGGTGGCACCTCCGTAAAATTAGAAAAAAAAATAAGATACCTGTTTTATCACTTTTATTCAAATTATGCATGGTATCTTTCATTAAAATATGCAGAACCATTGAGCTGAACCATTTCTTACAATAAATAAATGTTTCTTAATTAGAATCAACATAAAATTGTACTTTTTTGCTTTTTTGGTCACTCTCTGCAATGCACAGGGATTAAACCCCCTGGCTCTGCATTCAGGAATTACTCCTGGCAGTGCTTGGGGGGACCATATAGGATGCCAGGGATTGGATCCTGGTTGGCTGCAAGCAAAACACCTACCTATCCTATTGATCTGGCTCCAGAATTGTATCTTCAAATGACATGATCTTACATATAAAAAATCCCTGATAACACAAATACCTACATACACCAACACACATATATGCACACCAATAACTAAAACATTATGCACGTTTGCAATATGCAACAGACAAAATTAAATTTTATTCCTCTACACTAGCAATGAATAATGCAAAATAAAGTTCAGAAAACACATTTGCAATAGCATCAAAAGAATAAAATTATAAATTTAACAAAAGAAGTGCAACTTGTCCACTGAAATCTACAAAACTTTAAAAAATTAGGGAAGAGCTGAAAAAGTAAAAATACCTCTTTTTGGTTATTTTTTATCATTTTAATGTTTGCTAAGTTTGCATTTTATTAATGTTTTATTTAGAGAGACAGACATGGGGAAGAGCTGCTACTGACTCTCACTGTGCCCAGCCACTCATGAGGTGCCCAGGAGGGATGGCAGGTTCTAGCCCTGGCCCACCACCCCAGCAGAGCCTCACAACAAGCCAGACGACCCCCCCACTCCATGAGGACCTCCATTTTCCACATCCGGACTTCCTCCTCGTCAGAACTCCACCCAGCAGACCAGCCTATCACAGCCTGGCTCGCGCGGCCGCTGTAGCTGCGCGGTTCATCAATAAATGCTGGATTTTGAGATGACTACAAGAGTATGCTACCCACACGGCAGAGCCTGGCAAGCTACCCATGTCGTATTTGATATGCCAGATACCAGTAACAATTATTGACCTCATTCCCATGACCTGACGGAATGGTTTGAGGCTCTTTATGTTCCTGGAGCAAGCAGGTTCCCTTGGGCTCTACTTGCATGAGACAGGTCATATTGAGATGTTACTGGTGCCCACTCGAGCAAATCGAAGATAAACGGGAAGACAGTGATACAGTGATACAGTGATAATGTTTTATTTAGCTGGTTTCCCTAAACTGGTTTTTGCCTTAAGTGTCGTTAAAAGCACTACTTAAACATTTTATCTAGTAAATCACAGATATTCATATCTTCGTGGTCAAATAAATGCAATACCTCCAGATGTTTCTCTGGTGGTACTGCATTTTCATATTTTGTCATTTTCTCTAAAGCTTTGTATCCCAGTCTTCTCACTTAAAGAAGCATGCTTCCAAGCTTTCCTGGGCGGCTTCAGGAAAGAAACGCCATCTGTCAGAAATGCAGGGATTCTGAGATGTTCTCAGAACTTTTCTATGGACAAACCTGTTTCCCACCTCCAATTCCCTCTACAGCAGGACATTTCCCCCTTGGCTGTCCTGTAATCTAGTTTCAGTGACTGGATGGCATGCTTGCTTGCTGGGAGGGCTCAAACTCCTCAACTGTGGTGCTCTCCTGAGTTCTAAGCTCATGTGCAGCACTCTTCGGTTAGCAGGAAATATTTAATATTATCTGTCCTCTTTTTTTATCCTGCAAAGTTAGACCAGTTGCAGACAGACTTGTTTCTTTTCCTAGGACACTGTAAAGTGCTCCCGTTTTCATGACTTCTCCCTTTCTGGAGATCACAGGTACTTTACACATGTGCTTTCTCACTGTCTGCAAAGACAATCACTGCTGTCAGGAGAGCATGCAGGGTGCCAACCTCAGGGTGCAGTATGGGTGTATGGAGGAGGCCCCTGAGTGGTAGCACTGTCCAGATCTCAGTTGAGAGGATGCACAGCCCAAGTAACCACAGTGACCTAGGCATGGGCTTTCTGATGGAGTCCGCAACATGGCTTGTAGCTTCCAGGTCCCTGTGATTAGTTCTACATCCTGCCTACTATTCTCTCATCCTTTCCTTGCCCCTCAGGCACATAGCTCACATCAGTCAACTGGATGGGTCAAGAGAAAAGTGAAAGTCTGCTGAAGTCTGGCTCAGTTACAGAAATCAGGCTCTCAAGCTCTCACACTTCCCCGGAGAACTAAGAGGCTAAGAAAGTCATTCTTACCACTGAGCAGGATCGGCTACTGGAGAAGTGGTAACAGGAAAAAGTGAAACTTCCTTTTTTCCCTCTTTGGTGTGTTAAACCTCCATCCTTTTGCTCTAGTGTTGTATTTATACTTCCCATACCCCAGGACACAGTGTGAGACAGACTTCTCAGAAGCTGATTGGATTTTCTTTCCCCACCTGGATATTTAATGAGTTTTTCACTTTGTGAACTCCTCAGGCTGTACTCTCAGACTCAGCGCTATCATGTTGGTGTATTGTAGTTCAATGGCATGTTTATCTCCCCAACCCCCAAATTGTGCTGCTCTTTTCCACCAGATTTTCTAAAGTAACCAACCAGGAACATATTGAAAAGGAATTAGAGACCATTGTGATGGTTTAATTATGTGTGAGCATTTGTTTAGTCTTTGGCTTAGTAGTTCTCAACTGGGGCCAATGGAGAGGACATTTGGTTATGACTGGAGACCTTCTGATTGCCACATCTGGACAAGTGCTGCAGTCATTCAGTGGGTAGAAGACTTTGACGGTCTTGACTACCCTATGCTATAGAAGGTTGCTCCCATAACAATGAATTATCTAGCCCAATATATCAACAGCATGGAACATGTGCTTAAATTCCTCCAGTAAGGAAATTCCACAGGGAGAACAATTCTGTTTGGTTTCAATCACAATACAGAGAATCCACAAACTGATACCTGGTAAATACTTATTGGATAATACACAAATCATAGACCAGGATATGGGGTGCGGTGCTTGCCTTACATGCAGCTGACCTTGGTACAGTCCCAGACATGGCCCAGGATCCTCTGAGTACCTCTAGTAATGATAGTAATGATCCCTGAGTACAGAGCCATAAATAAGCACTGAGATCCACCAGGTGTGGATCAACTCCCACCAATTCCAGTCCATAAAAAATATATTTTGTTCTAGATCCCTATTTCATGAACATATTTGTGGAAACTTACAAACCTTTAGTCTTTTTACTCTTATTGTGTCTATGCTGCACTGTTTGCTTTGGAAGAACTTGCCTTAGATCAGATTCCTAGAGGTACTTGGGGAAAATAAAGCACATAATCAGTTGCTCAGACACACATGCAGTTGAGGAAACTGGTGGGAAAAGACCTTAGGATCAAACACTTGCAGCAGCCATAAGGAAAACATATATTTGAAACTAAAGCCTGAGATGACATTTGGAAGTATGGTTTTCCCCAGAGTTCTCTGTCCCTCACATCCTTCATGAATTTAGAAGGACTCTAAATCCTACACCTCCAGTAAGTAGGAAGCCGTTTAAAGACTCTAGGATCATAGCAATTTCTCTTTGACTAATGGTCTGCATCTCACATTTCTGGAAAAGCTGCCTGAAAATTAAATCTGCCTGGTTTTAACTTAAAAACTTGGGAGGTTCTGAATGGAGGTTCTGGCATTTACCATGCACTCTCCAAATCAAAGTAAATAGCATTTAGAAAGCATGAGAAGTTAGCAAATAAGCTTAATAAGTGCCTCTCAACCTGTGTGAATTTGGACAAGTCAGCTAACTATTCCAGACTTAAGTTTTCTTATCGGTAAATTATTTGAATTAAACTAAACAACCTTAAAGTCCTTTCACCTAAAGTTTGATGATTCGATGAGTTAAAAAGACAGAAATGATAAGCTCTAATGAGGTGATACTCTGAGCTTTACCAAGTCACAGGGATTTTCTAGATAGTCCTGTATTACAGCAGAACGCAACAGCTCCGCTTGATACCACCAACAGGTGTGTAATTAAGCCTGATCTTTCTACAGCATAGTTCATTTTCCACTGATGGGTCTACAATTAAAACAACTCCCTCCCAGAGAAGTATACATCAGTGTTATACTTTTCATCTTTAATTACACTGGTTGAAGATGAGTAAATGCGCCCGGGATCCCAATTGGGAGGGAGCAGATTCATTAGGTGGTTGTAATATGCCATCCAGTCTGCGTTTCGGGTATCTGTCTCTGTGCTAGGAGGAGGCTTTCCACAAATCTACACAGCAAAGGTTTTTCCACCTGCTATGGCCTAAATCTGAACTGGACATTGTCAGCTCTGAACAATCTGGGCCTTTCAAAGAGTGTCAAAGTTCAAGTTAATTTACTACTTCAGTGATTTTTAGTGGAAGGGTCAAAATACCTTACTAGCATTTTCCAGAAGAGAGGGAACAGGGCTGGAGAGGTAGTACAAGAGTAGGGTGCATGCCTTGCGGACAGATGACCTGGGTTCAAGTCTAAGCATCTCCTATGGTGCCCCAGTTTCTCCAGGTGTGATCCTTGAAGGCAGAACCAAAAGCAAGCCCTGAGTATAGTCGTGTGTGGTCCTTTCAAAAAGGAAAGGAAAAAGGGATATTTCCAACTTTTTATGTCACCCCTTTTGGTGGTCAATCTCCATTATAGAGAGACTATAGTTCTCTCTCATAATTTTCAAGTCTAGAATGTAGCAAAAGAGTTTTGTTCTTTAGTGATGGGTAAGTGCTCAGCTCCTCCCTCTCTGTGCTCCATTCAATGACATCTATTTTGGCTTTCTGCCTGGGAGCAATTTGTCATCAGGTCACTAATTGTTCCATGTCCTAAACTTATTCCCACCTCTTCTGAGAAAAACTAATCTTTCATTCAGTAACAGTTTTTATACAGGTCACCTACGGAGGCCCCACTTCTGCTTCAAAGTTGCCTGTACTTGAATCGTACTTTACTGTTCCCCCACTTTGCTGTCCGAGAGAACCATGTGACTGTATGGTTGTCTTCTACTGAAGAATTAGGGTGAGTGTCGGGAACGCCGCCGAGGTCCCCAACAGTGCCAGGAAGCGAGTTCCCTTCTACCTTCCAAAGCCGGGGGAATGGATGAAGACTCAGGAATCCGATGCAGTTTTAAAAGGCTTTACTTATCACAGGTTCAGGCATACAAATCAGCAACAGGAAAAACCTGGTGCTTAAGGATTCCTGGCTAGAACCCCAGCCATGTGTAGGCCAAGATGGCGGCCACCACGTGTTAAAGCCCTGTAAAAGGAAACAAAGACAAGACTCCCAAGAAGAGTGCCAGCTGCCAAAAAGAGAGCCCAAAAAAGAGAGCCCAAAGAAAGTGCGAGGAAGCAGGCTGGTTTTATACCCCCTGCAACTCAGACCTCTCACTATTATGGGAGGCAGGAGGGTCAAATGCCCTTAGGTAATTTCTCCCAGCACCTCACCTAGGCCCTCTTATATGCTAATGTTTTGAGCCAAGATCTGCCTGGAAATGCCTTATAGGGTAGAGAAGGGGGTTTCTGAGATGGCATGTCTCTGTACCAAAGACTAATACTAATGCCAGTTAAATATTTCTCCAAGCTTTCACAAGAGTCTCGTCTACTTCATGGTATTTTTGTATTTTAGTTGCCTTTGAGTTATCAGGGAGCCATGCTTGCTTGCTTGGAGGCAAACAGCATTTCTCTCTGGTCTAATTACTTAGGGATCCAACGTGGCCAGGCAAATATGCTGGTAAGATCTAGCTAGTCCCATGATGATTGTGGTAGCATGAGAGAATATTTATACCAGCCAGTATAGAATACATGGTCAGATAAACTGCCACATTTAGACTACCCCCTATCTACGAAGTGACCTGCAGGAGGCAATCCAGGGCAGATGCAGAGGTTCTTAGAGGAGTCCTGCAACAGGTGAGGTTTTGTCAACCTGTAAAACCAGCAATTTTTCCCTTTTTCTGTTGAATCTGTGTTTTGGACATTCAGCTGTACCCCTCACTCATGTCACTGGTGTAACTGAAGCCCTGATGCCTCATTGTTCTCTTCTTCCCCCTTTGATTTCTCTCCTCTGCCTCTCCTCTTGGATTCTGGCCTGTTTTCCATTCTCATGGATTCTGTCCTGTGAACAAAAAGACCTCATTAGCAAGATATTTTCTTTCCTCTCCACCTAAGCTTGTGTTTTTTTTCAGCAGGACATATCCTAGGTTTCTAGATATAGTCCATAATATTCAGCATCCACTGCTTTGCTTTAAAGTTCCTGAATTAATACTTTAACCTCTGGAAACTGTAGCCTGTGGACAAAGGTATCAATGGTGGCCCTTTTAATATCTGTGCATGATTATATCTCATTGCTTTCCCTTTTTACTTCCAGATATTTTTTTTGTAGCCACACCCAGCAGTGCCTGAGGCTTACTCTGGGCTTTGTGCTCAAGGATCACTCCTGGCAGTACTCAGGGAACATTATGCTCTGTCAGAGATCTAAGTGGGATCAGCCACATGCAAGGCAAGCTCATTAACCTCTATACTATCTCACTAGCCCCTGAGTTAATATTTTAGATATGAACTGTTAAACAAGTATAATAAAAGTGTTTGTCTTAATAACTCTGTATTATTCCACACTGTATAAAATCATTCCTTTATAACCCCATATCTGAGAACTCATTTTTAAATGAGATCTTTCTATTATAAAAATGAGAAAAATGAGCAAACAAAATAACTTACTGTAGGTTGACTAATTTAAAGACAGGAGTAGGGCTGGAGCAATAGTCCAGTGGGTAGGGCATTTGCTTGCATGCGGCCGACACGTCTTCAATCCCTGGCATCCCACATGGGTCCCTGAACACCACCAGGAGTAATTTCTGAGTGCAGAGCCAGGAGTATTGCCAGGTGTGACCCAAAAAGCAAAAAAAAAAAAAAAAAGAAAAAAAAAAGAAAAAGAAAAAAAGAAAAAGAAAAAAAAGAAAAGAAAGGAGTAACTCTGCATCAGGGGAATAAATATTGCCTGTCTTGCAAGCATAAGGTTTAAAGTTCAATCCCTGGTGTCACCATATATGCAAGTGTTATCTGATTGGGAGAGCTCTACCAGTTTTTGAGGAGCAGAGTCAAATCCCTGTAAATGCAAATGGTAGAGTATGGATAGACATCTGTTTCTTCAAGGAAAAATCAAGTAGTTACTAGAATGGTAGAACATCAATTAAATCCTTCTAGGTCAAAATTACTAATGTATCTGGCAGCACTGGTTCTCAACAGGATCTGTTTTGCTCCCCCAGTAGACACTTAACAACATCTTAAGACAATTTGAGTTGTCCCATTTGGGTGGGGGACTCCGGTGGAGAATGAAACTAGCTGGCTTATATAAACCTGCTGCAGTTATAGACCTAACACCACAACAAAGAATCACCATGACAGGGACAGAGAGGTAGTACAGGGCTTAAGGCACCTGATTTGCATGCTGCTTACCCCAGACTGGTCCCCAGCACTTCATATTGTTGCCAGAGTATACCTCCAGAGTTCTTTGCTGATTACAGAGACAGGAGTAGCCTCTGAGAGTCACCAGATGTGACCCAAAATCCACCAAAATTACCCTGACCAAATGTCAAAGGGTGAACACAGATAAGCACTGAGTTGAAATATTTCCACTTGTCTGCATGCAAGGAAATGAAAATACAGTAAATAAAAAGGGCAGAGAATAAAAATATACTTTGAAGACTCATGATCTAGTCAATTTGGGACTAAGCAAGGAAAGGGGATGGTTTCTCAAATACCAAATAAATGATATCTAAGATCTAAGTGCATATTGTTCAGTCATTTCTGAAGTTTATTACCCCATGTTATGTCCAACACTAAAATAATATTTCCTGGCCAGAGAGATATACAGCAGGCAGGACATTTGCCTTGGATGCAACTACCTGGGTTTGATCATCACATTGCATACAGTTCAACATGTCCACCAGGAGTGATCCCTGAGCACAGAGCCAGGGGTAAGACCTGAACATGGCTGAATATGGCCCCAAAACCAAAACAAATAACACTTGCTTCACTTGTATCACTTGTCTTCCCGTTGTTCATCGATTTGCTCGAGCGGGCACCAGTAACATCTCCACACGTCCTGTCGCATGCTAATGTAGCCCAGGGCATCTACTAGCTCCAAGAACATGAAAAGCCTCAAACCATTCATTTAGGTCGTGGGAATGAGGACTATAATTGTTACTAGGTTTTGACATATCAAATACAACATGGGTAGCTTACCGGGCTCTGCCGCGCACAGTTCAACATGTCCACCAGGAGTGATCCCTGAGGACAGAGCCAGGAGTAAGCCCTGAGTACTGCTAGGTATGGCCCCCAAAGCCAAAATAAATAACAACAATAACAAAATGCTTCTTTATGCAAACTATTATGAAAAATTACTGCCTATTAAATTGACAGTCCTGGGTTTGTTCATATAGTTCTGTAACCTTTATAACATTTGCAATTGTTTTACTACAACTCATTTTGCCTGGGAATTCTCTTCTATCTTGCTAACTGTGGTCCTCGAGCATCCGCGAGTATTTCTGAGCTTTCTGAACCATGCAGCTAACCCGTTGAGCTTCATGGTCTCAAAACAGAAATATCTAAGTTAAATAAATAAATAATATACTTAACTGAAATACAAAATATATTACTTGATAGTCCATGGATTTATTACACATCTTCTATTTACTATCTCTTTCTCTGGAATTATTAGATATCTTCTACTACAATATCTCCTTTCACGTTATTTCAGATTACTTGGTCATGACATCAGATCTTTTATTTTGTAAGATAGTCTCCCATTCTTTAACCTACATATTTGCTCATAAAAAGTTTGATCAGCCCGACCTTGGCACCAACTGTGATTCTTTCTTTTGCTTCGGTCACCAGTCTCAGGAACTGCCCAGTCCTGTTGTGTCTCACTTTGCAATGACTTTTGCATCTTTCCTCTTAATTACAAACACTACTGCCACCAACCTATTTCAAGTCCTTATTGTTTTATTAAACTATTATTGAAGCCTCCTCACTGATTTCCTGCTCTACCATATGCCAATCTATCCTGCACACTGTTCTTAAATTATGCTTCTGCACAATCACTTTAATGATATTAACCGCTCTCAAAACCCTCTGCTCAAAAGTGTTCAAAGTCTTTCAATTGCCAACAAGATGAAAGGTAATCGCTTTAGCCTGGAAATCAAAGTTCTTGATAATCTGACTTCAATGATACTTTTTAATCCTGTTTCCTGCTGTTGACCTGTGCAGATTCTCCTCTCCAATCATTTTCATTTCCTTTCTTTTTTTGCTTCTACTCATGATTCCGTTTACACTGTACTTCCAACCTCTAATATTTTACCCTTTTCTCTCTCTCAAATATGCTCTAGTCTATTACTTCCCCAGCATTCTTGCTCCAAAGAACTACAGCCAATTAATGCCTAACCTTACATTCAATTATGTTCCCTACTTCCCTGCTTATGACCAAAAACAGAAGTGATTTCACCCAACCTCCCTCTTTCCCATACACTGAAGTTCACCTTAAGGACCTCCTAGTTATTCTTCAAACTGAACAAAATCTATCCATTCACATTTTAAACCTGAGCTTCCCTGTTATTTAAAACAAAATCTCCAACCCCTGTGCCCCTCTGCTTTTACATTTCTTCCTGCTCCAAGTTTCTGTTCTTCAAGGGCTCTTAAATCTCCACTCACCACACTCCTCTTCTGCCTCTAAAGAATGGATTTCATTACAATACTACCTGGATCCCACACCATCATATTTCATGTATATGTTGACACCTTATAACTTCATCAGTATTCTTTTAAAGGCAACAATTTTCTATAATAATCATGCCCCTGAAAAAGTTTTGGTGCTTGTCAGATTGAACTTAATGTTTATACCCATATTTGAGTTAGATCTCTTGATTTTTACCATACTCTGATACATAGGCCTTGAATCCTCTCTCCTGGACTAGTCTCCCCAATTTTATGTAGTTTATCAGAACTCAGTTCATTCTTAAGACTCATTTTTCTGAAGCTGCAAACATTGCCCTTTCTTAAAGTCAGAAGCTAAAGCTAACGTCACCCACTCCTGTCCAATCACCTCTCAGGAAGATTCTCAACCACATCTAATCCCTTCTCTTCTTTTACTCTAATATATGTATGGGCTGCAAACATTATTTGGTAATCAATAAGACCTCTACAACTATTTCCAATATTCATTTTAATCTAAAGTCATTTTAATGTTAAATGACCACCTTAATTCATACACTTCAAAAAATGACGTGGCCAGGTTCAGAAATGTCTTCCTTAATAGCTATATGATCTATGATTGTAGTTTTTATATTCAAAGTTGTTACAACAGTATTCCTTATCGCAGAGTAAAATTTGAATAAGCTATGCATACAAAGCCCATAATAATACATCATGCTAAATCTATTTTATAATCAGAAATTACATGTTGCTTTCAAGAAGTTACTATCAGTTTTTATCGTGGATAATTAATATCAGATAGTATCAGGCAGAGATACATTCTTGAGCCTCAGTTCTTAAGAGAAAAGGTGTGTAGATTAACTGCCTGGAAGCAAGTAAGCAAGATGTAGCAAATAAGCAATCAGAGAGCCTTAAGAATGTCATCGCTGAGCCTTCTATTTTTTGTACAAATTGTTGTTCTTTGCTCTACTTGTTATAGTGAGTGGGTCACAGAGGACATTGAAAAATCAATTTTTTTTTCACAACAAAGGTTGGGGGTCTCCAATCGCAAGAGAAATAGGTTTTGAATCTGGCCCTGATTTAATCATGCCTGGAAATACAAGGATTACTTTATACTATTCATGTTTTTTAAATTGTTTCTGAGCTACAAAAAGCAACACAGAGAAGTAGTAGATATAAGAAGGTAAAGGAAGTTTCTCTTTTAATTTAATTGCTTCAAACGTTTACTGAAAGCTACATGTTCATTTGTACCCAGAAGATATGACAAAATTAAATGTATATACGCATCATGCTTATCATGATAAAAATTTCCAAAGAACTTTACTTTTGGTTGCTTGTTACCAAATCAATAATAGTAATTTAAATATTCATTCCTCACTTTCCATGTTTTGAATAGTCAAAATTATTTTGAGAGTAAAAGAAAAAATAAAAGAGAAAAGGCAAAAGATTTTTAGTATGAAAGACAGTATGATCATGGGCCCTTCATCTTTTACATGATGACATGGAATTTCCCACTTAACATGAACATGAAGTCCATTCAAACCTTTTATTTTTTTTCCTTTCCAAATATATCTTGTTTGAATAGTTTTAGCTACAATACCGTCCTATAAAACACAATGTCAAAAATCTTCCCCAGGAAATTCTCATGTTTCCAAAACATGAGTGGGAAATAACAGTCAGCTTGACACAAAAAGACCTGGTAGATTTTAGCTCAAGCCCTCTCTATGTTACCAAGTAATAAATATATTGATTTTGATAATATTTTTATTGGAATGATACTTTGTATATGTCTATTTTCCAGGAAATAGAGCTTCTATTTGCTTCCCAAGAAACCATTCTGAATTTGTTAAATTCCAAAGGACCAGAGACTTTTAAACACTTTCTACTCAAGGTATAACCTGCTCCGTCATTATTAAACTGTGATTTCCAAACAGGAGAGGAATGTTACCTCACTCCTGTCTGACCTGCCACTATATTATTGGTGGGGTGAGAAGACTGGAAATCTTAAGTAGTAAAGACTGCAGAAATAACACAGGACTCTAAATTTATGCCAGCCTCACTAAGATGCCATGCAGCTGCACCTGAGACCCTCTTGATCTAAATAGTGTGGAAACTGGTCCCTCCAACCTGGATTAGGGGAGCCATGATTCTCAGGCTGAGCTGATTTTGTGATCTTCACAGAAGGAGAAGTGAACCCTCACCTTCAGTCAGACACAGGTTCTTTGCTGTCTCACAGAAATCTTCAGAAAAAAAAACAGTAAGGTGAATGGTTTTATTAAAAAGAAAATGGCAGAGGAGAGAGTTCTATAAAGGAAAATGTTATTACTAATCTACGTAAAGGGTACTGCAGAATGAAGTAAAAAGTTGTGTGAGAAGCTGATTACATAGTCTTCTTCCAAACTATGTAGTTTGGGGAATCACTGTACAAATAAGAGTCATTGCTAGGACATTTCTGAGAAATAGGATTTTGAATGCTTCTTCATTACCACTTCTGTTGATTTCAAGAACAGGACAGAGACATCAGAAGACTGAAGGAGTTTGGGAATATTTGAAAATATACAAGTGGTTAAGATACTATATATTTTATTGACTAGTCACCAGTTATCACATAGGTATGGGCAGAGATGTTCCCTTTCTTCCAGTTAATAATCCCTGATATCATCAATTTATTTTCCTTTCGCCAGCAAGTCAATGACCCCTAGAGAGTTTTGTTTTTAGCAGAATTTTGCACACAAGTAAAAACCTAAGAATATGAAATACATTTTCCCCAGTATTAAATAAATTTATTTTCAAGTAAAGCAGTGATGGTCAATTGATAGTTAGGTTTCATGATTTCATTATTATTATAAAAATTGGTCATGATTGGAATTCAAAAGACCTGGAAAATATAAAATAACAGAAAATATAAAATAATGCTGCAGTATGAGGAAGCATTCACCCTTTTATTCAAGGTGAAAACGTCTATTCAAGGAAATAAAAATGAATGTTGATTTTGTTCATTTTTATCACTAGTACAATATACATAATAGAGTTAAATCATTTTTTTTAAAAAGTGGGCTAATAAACTTTTATAGTTATTTATCAGCTTATTATACTGCAACCCTTGCTATATATTTCAAACCATCACTTCTTTATTTCTTAATTTCAGAAGGTCAGCAACATAATGGAGCTGAGAGTTTTCCTCTGCAAACAAGTCCCTAGGGCTGAGGTCTCACACTAGATCACAATTTTTGCTATGAGTATTTTACTCATAGCAAAATATAAATTACTAATCAACAGAAAAGAAAATCCCAATTGTGTAGTCCTTTCCCATTAATTTCTCCAGCAAGGTACAGGCTTCAATGATCTGAATAAGATTTCTCTTAATGCTACATTTTTCCTAGAAATTTATATCAGAAGCAAGTCCCTAGGCAATATTTAGGATAACAGATGAGAGTGTCAGGATGAGAGATTATCAAGATCTTTTTGTGTTCCCCTCAATCAAAATGCAATTAATAATGAACTATGTATCTGATAAAATATATGCAGTCTATCTCGGTGAATAAACGCAATGAGGGCAGGGGCCCTTCATAGATGAGAAGGTTTATAAGAAACAAAACTCATTGCAGGTAAAAGCATAATAGCTTATATCTATCAAATTTCCATTGTCTGAAAGTACTTTTGTTCATTAATCCATAATCCTAGAACAGAGTGTAAAGTGGTTTCATTTTTTTATTTAGTATTTTAATTCAAAAGTATTTCACCTAGTCCCATCTCACACACAATAAGTGCCAGAGCTTCATAAACACATTTAAGAACTGAGTCTATTTATAATTTCATTTCCAAAATGAAAGTTGCATATTTGTTGAATTAAATATAATTTCATGGTGACTCAATTATAAATCTAAAAATTCAAATATCTGTGTTTTGTTGTTTTATTTTTTCTCTCCCCTTCAATTCAAATGTTTGCATTAGATTGAATGATAATTCAACTTTGTAGTAAGAATCCAGAGCTGGGAATTATTTCTCTAGGATTCTATTTTTGATAAAAACACAGTTTTTTGGGGGAGGAGGACTCCCAAGTGATGTTAAGGAGAGCCTTGGGGAGGTGGTGGGGAGCCTTCCCTTCAGATCTTAGCAAACTGGACTTGCATTTCAATAGAAAAGTTTATATTTACACATACATATATATGTATGTATATATACACACAACACATATATACTGTATATATATACTGGAAGTCTATCCAGTATGTATAGTATGTATATGTATATGTATATGTATATGTATATGTATATGTATATGTATATGTATATGTATATGTATATTTATATGTGTATGTGTATGTGTATGTGTGTGTATATATCACTGTATCACTGTCTTCCCGTTCATCATCAATTTGCTCGAGCTGGCACCAGTAACATCTCCATATATCCTGTCTCATGTTAGTAGAGCCCAAGGGCATCTTCCCGCTCCAGGAACATAAAGAGCCTTAAACCATTCCAGCAGGTCATGGGAAGGAGGTCTATAATTGTTACTGGTATCTGGCATATCAAATACGACACGGGTAACTTGCCAGGCTCTGCCAAGTGGGAGGCATACTCTTGTAGTCACCTGTGATCTCCAGCATGTATTGATGAACCAAATGGCTGCTTGAGACCGCGTGAGCTAGGCTGTGATAGGCTCTTCTGCTGGGTGGAGTTCTGACGAGAGGGAAGTGCACACAGTATTTCTTAGGCCTTGTATTGTGAGCAGGGATTGCCTGAGTGTTTCAGGGGTATCCAGAGGCTCACCTGGTAGTGCTTGAAGAACCATGTAGTACTGAAAACCAACAGGGTTTGTCCACACGGCGTCATGTGCCTCAACCATTGCACTGACTCTCTGCAGCCAAGAACACAAATCGGATTGTTTACTCCACCCAGTGGTGCTGAGCTCTTCCTTCAAGACTTACTCCAGAGATCACTCCTGGTCTGGGAATATATGTGGTGCAGGAAATGAACCAAGGTCAGGTGTATGCAAGGCAAGTGCTTCACCTCCTCTCCGAAACTCTAAATCTTAATTAAATTAAATTACTTTCTGTAAGCATAACAGTAACTTAATAAGTAGTATAACTAAAATTAATAAGTTAATAATCTGCCTGCTTTTCTGCTTCACATATACAATCGTTTTGAGCTTTTAATAATATTCAAACAACTGTGTAGAAACTAACATATCCACTTTTATATGGAATGGTTAATACATGTGACATTTTTACTAAACTACAGTGAAGACTGCTTTTAATAAGAAGTAACTTTTTTCATCTGTGTAGTAAAAAGATACAAAATCTACCTAGGACATGATTTAGTAGCAATTATTTATAGAGTATTTTGCTATTTAGCAGAAAGTAATAACTTAGAAAGCTTCTCACCACTAACAAAACAATTAGAAGCAAAGATAAACATATGGGACTACATGAAGCTAAAAATCTTCTTAACCTAAAAAAGAAACAGTGACTAAGATACAAAGACAGTCCACAGAGTGGGGAAAAATATTTACCCAATACCCATCTCATAAGGGGTTAATATCCAGGATATATCAGGCACTGTTCGAACTTTATAAGAAGAAAACAGCTAATCCCATCAAAAAATGGGGAGAAGAAATGAACTGAAACTTCCAAAAAAGAAAAAATTTGAATAGCCAAAAGGCATATGAAAAAATGCTCATCATCATTAATCATCAGAGAAATGAAAATCAAAACAATAATGAGATACTATCTCACACCACAGAGACTGGCACATACCCAAAAGAGCAAGGACAACAAATGCTGGTGTGGATGCCGGGAGGAAAGGGACTTTCATCCATTGTTGGTGGGAATGTCGACTGGTACAGCCTTTTTGGGAAAACAATATGGACATTCCTCCAAAAAGTAGAAACTGAGCTCCCATTTGATCCAGCCATATCACTCCTGGGAATATAGCCTGGGAGGACAAAAAAAAAAAAAAACAGCAGAAACACCTCCTGCACTTTTATGTTCATAGAGCACTATTCACAATAGCCAGAATCTGGAAACAACCAGAGTGCCCAAGAACTGATCACTGTATAAGGAAACTTTGGTACATAAGTACAATGGAATACTATGCAGCTGTTAGGAAAAATGAAGTTTTAGTAGTTGCCTATAAATAGATGGACATGGAAAGGATCATGCTGAGTGAAATTAGCCAAAGGGAAAAGGACAGATATAGAATGACTGCACTTATTTGCAGGATATAAAAATAATAGTCTGAGACCAATATCCAAGGCTAGGCAAAACATGGATCAGGAGGTCTTGTTAGTAGGTGGAATCTACTGCAAGTGTGTGGGAGTCAGAGGTTAGGTAAGAAAGAGAAAAGAACAGTGTACTAATAATTGTTGGAAATGGTAATACCAGTCTAGAACTAAGCATTGAATGTAGGCAAAGGGATATACCTATAACCTCTAAATGTATGCATTGCAAGCAACAATGTGTGAGAGTAGGAAGAAAGCGAGAGAGAGAGAGAGAGAGAGAGAGAGAGAGAGAGAGAAGAGACAGAGAGAGAGAGAGAAAGAGAAAGAAGAGGGAAGGTACTTGCCATAGAGGCAGGCCGGGCAGGGGAGGGAATCAGGGGACATTGGTGGTGGGAAATAGGCACTGGTAGAGGAATGGGTGCTGGAACACTGTATGACTGAAACCAAACATGAACATCTTTGTAATTGTATATTTCACGATGGTATAATAAAAAAAATTTTAAATAAAATAGGGGTTTCTGTTCAAATTGTGTTGAAACTCTAGAGTTTTTTTTAACTTTCTTGAATAAATTGTACACACAGCAGTCATCTTTCAGTCATCACCAACTACCCAGTTCATCAGAATTCAAAAAGACCTACAAAAAGAAAAGGATCATAAAAAACAAGAGCCTACTATTCAAATGCATAAGCAAAATATCAAATACCAGTAACAATTATAGACCTCATTCCCATGACCTGATGGAATGGTGTGAGGCTCTTTATGTTCCTAGAGCAAGCAGATGTCCTTGGGCTCTGCTAGCATGAGACAGGATATATGGAGATGTTACTGGTGCCCGCTCGAGCAAACCCATGATGAACGGGAAGACAGTGACAGTGACAGTGATAAGCAAAATAGGCAAACCCTTAACCAACATCACAAAGTTAAAAGGGGAGACAACTCAATTAGCAGGAACAGAAATGAACTAACAGGTGCTGGAGTGATTGTACAGTGGTTAGGGTGCTAGCCTTGCAGGTGACTGACCTTGGTTCTATTCCTGGACCCCATATGGTTTCCTGAGCCCAATAGGAGTGATCCCTGAGCACAGATTCAAGAGTAAGCTTTTAGCACCATCAGTTGTGACTCAAAATTTAAAAAAAAAATAAACCTTATAAGAGAGACCACAACACAAGGATATGAGACTACTGCAAGTTTACATTACTACATGAAATATCTAAATAAAATGGACATTTTTCAGATCGCACAAACTCCTAAGAGTCTATCTGGATGAAATAGAAAATTCGACAGACCAACTGCAAGTTAGGAAATTAGAATTTCTTACTTTACAGTAGCACGGAAGCAGGCAACAGCCCCAAAAATAATTGTACAGGGGCCAGAGAAAATAGTACAATGGGTAGGGCTTTTGCATGCAGCTGGTGCAGGTTCAATCCTCAGCCCTGAGCACTACAAGGAGTGACCCCTCAGAGCAGTCCAGTATCCAGCAGTAAGCTCTGAACACTTCCAGGTATGGCCCTGCAATTTTTTTTTTAGGATTTACCAACTAAATGCTTTTTTACTGTCTCACTTCTTGTAAAGAATGGAATCAACATTGACAAAAGGTAAGTCAATTTCAACAAGTTCTTTGTCTCACCAGGTTTAATCATGCTTGTAAATACCCACCATGAAGAAGAGACAATAGAATGGGCAATAATAAGGACTGTGGCATATTCCTTCCAGTCTAGTACAGCAATCCCAGAGGTAAATACTATTATAACATTTTTACAGATAGAGAAAATATAGTTTTGAGACATTAATTATGAACAGTCAGACTGCAAGTGAGTCAGGATTTAACTGAAGAATGTCTCTCAGAGAGAGGGTGGGGGAAGTGCCTATAGAGGCAGGCTGGGGGAGGGAAGAGGGAATCTGGGGACATTGGTGGGAAATGTGCACTGGTGGAGGGATGAGTGTGGGAACACTGTATGACTGAAACCCAATCATGAATATCTTTGTTACTGTATAACCCATGGTGGTATAATAAAATAAAAATTTTAAAAAAGAATGTCTCTCTTGGTGTCAGATAGTATAGCGGGTAGGGTATTGCCTTGCACGAAGCCAACCCAATTCAAAATCCCGCATCTCATATGGTCCCCCAGGCATCACCAGGAGTGATCCCTGAGTGCATGAAGTAAGGCCTGAACACTGCCAGACATGACCCAAACCAACAAGCACAATGAGTGTATCTTTCTTTAAGATAGTTTGATTTAAAACACTAACCCTCCATCAGAGTATCCCCCTTCTCAACATATGCTCCCACCCTGACCCCATTGTGGTAAACTCAGTTCTATTATCATTCCCAAAGAGTTCTGGCTGCTCCTCCCCCATTTAAACACCGTGATTTGCAATGTACAAAGTTTTTTACAATACAGTTGTTAGAAAGATTCATCGTTCAACACCAATCTCACCACCAGGTGCCCCTATCACCACCAGAGACCCTCATTTCCCTCCCACCGTCCCATCCCCGTGCCTGCTCCGTTAGCTGGCACTAATTATATTGACCATTACAGCCCATATAAGGGAATGGTATTAATAAAGTCATGGATTTTTTTTCTAGGTTGTTATGTGCGAGTTTGGGCGATTTCTGTTCTAGGATTCACTTTCTAAGCTTCTAGAACACGGTGGGTTTGTACTAGTCAACCCAGACCCACCACCACTGCACCTACAGCCAACATTTATTTCATATATTTCTCAATCTCTGTTTGAATTTTTCCTATGCATACACTGAATAATCTATTCTATATTGTTTGTTGGAGCTAATTCTCTAAATACAGTCAGTGAATATATTCTTAGACAAAAGTCAATGGAGATTATTAAATCTCCATTGTACCATTTGAGCCCACTGTATAAGAAATTATCAGTATGCTCCTTCAGACCACACTTTGTGCCCACACAGTTGTGACTGTAGTCCCATACTTAATTCTATGAAATGTGATGGGACACCTGGTACATCAGTACCAGGCTTTGAGATA
Organism: Cryptotis parvus; assembly: GCA_021461705.1. Lineage (NCBI taxonomy): Eukaryota > Metazoa > Chordata > Mammalia > Eulipotyphla > Soricidae > Cryptotis > Cryptotis parvus. The sequence continues at coordinate 34,467 of JAJIBD010005143.1, read as the reverse complement.
TGGCAAGGCCACCTTGTGGCTGCACTCCATGGGGAGAGCTGGTAGGAGCTCTCCTGTGCATCTGCATGCCTGGATGATGGCCGACATTGCCAGCAGCAGTTCTGGGTGGCCTACCAGGTCTTCTGGAAGGGACAGCCATTTTGAAGGTCTGGGCTCCATTACCGTCAGCCCCACCCAAGAGAGAAGCCTATTGCAAGCTCAGGTATACGAATCCCAGGGGCTAAATCACCAGCTTCCATGGAGCTGGAGCTGGGGCCCTTCCCCCACCTCAGTCCCTTCTGGCTGCTTTTCTACCTAAGGAATATGGTGTGCTCTATATAACCCTGACATCACACAGAAAAGCATTAATAGCAACCAAGGTAAAAGGTCAGAGATGAATTTGATTCAACCAAAAGCATTTGATCTCAATTAAATAAAATGTTCATTAGCACCTACAGCTTGCCTAAGCCATGTGCCTGGTTGTTTGAAGGTACACAGCTGAAGAGGACATGACCTCTTTAAGGGCTTAAGCATTAGGTCACAGGTTCGGGAAACTAGTTATTACTAGTGTTACAAATCCACACTAAGTGTGTCTTTGGGGACTCTGGACCTCTCCTTGCCTCTCTTCTGGGTATTAAATATCAGGGACTTCCCTGTAAAATTCTCTGAACAACCATTCAACTCACCCTGCCCCTCTTTTTCGCCCTCCCTCCCACCAATCCCCCTCTCACTTTGAAAACTCTAGCTGTTTCTATTATTAGTTTTCCACCACCACCACTATCACCATCACTACCATTTAACCCTGAAATCACCAATAGGGGATCTGAGATTCCCAGATTGAACCATCTTCATCTCACTTCCTACCTTTGCCAGCTACATGGTCCAGACTCTTGCCAAAAGGAGTTTTGTCACCCCTATCTCAACCACCCTGATTGAGAACCAGACCTGAACTATTCATATCCCACAAAACCCCTTAAAACCCAGTATATTTTTGTCAGGGGAGGGGTTACACCTGGCGATTCTCAGTGATAAACTACTGACCCTGAACTCAGGAATTATTCCTGGCGATGCTCAAGCAAACATAGGGATGCGGGGGACTGAACCCAGGTCAGCCACATGCAAGGCAAATGCCCTACCTGCTGTACTGCACTCTGCTCCCCAAGAGACCCAGTATTAACAGCTTTGTTTGCACTACCAACTTTCCTGCTTCCTTTCTCTCACCCTTGCTGCCTTGCAACTTCCACCCCAAACAAGAATGAACAGTTTCACCTCAGCTTCTCTGAGTTTCTGGGAAACCTGGAAAATAGGGCTAAATTACATAACTTCCTAGATGTTCTCTTCAGTCATCTCTGAATCACTGAATCAGCAACTTTTCTGAAAAAAAAAACTTTTACTAGAACATTAGTTCATCTAGAACATCATAATTTTTTTCTCTCTTTCTCTCTCTTTAGAATCTCAGTGGGTACTCAAAATCCAAAAATGAGTTTTCCAGACCTGTGGACCTATGGAATAGAATTGAGTATCCTGACACCCAACCTCAAACACATGATCATTTAATCTCTGATAAAGGTGCAATGAGTCTAAAATGGAGTAAGGAAAGCCTCTTCAACAAGTGGTGTTGGGAAAACTGGGCAAAAACATGTAAAAAATGAATTTGGACATGTGTCTAACACCATGCACAAAAATCAGATCAAAATGGATTAAAGATCTCAATATCAGACTTGAATCCATAAAGTACATTGAAGAAAATATAGGAAAAACCCTCCACGACATTGAAGCTAAAGGCATCTTCAAAGGTGAAACATCACTAACAAAGCAACTAGAAGAAAAGATAAACATATGGGACTACATGAAACTAAAAAGCTTCTGCACCTCAAAAGAAACAGTGACTAAGATACAAAAGCAGTCCACAGAATGGGAAAGAATATTCACCCAATACCCATCTGATAAGGGGTTAATATCCAGGATATATCAGGCACTGGTAGAACTTTACAAGAAGAAAACAAACAACCCCATCAAAAAATGGGGGAGAAGAAATGAACAGAAACTTCACCAAGGAAGAAATTAGAATGGCCAAAAAACATATGAAAAAATGCTCATCATCACTAATCATCAGAGAGATGCAAATCAAAACAACAATGAGATACCACTTTACACCACAGAGACTGGCACATATTCAAAAGAGCAAGAACAACAAGTGCTGGCGTGGATGTGGGGAAAAGGGGACACTCATCCATTGTTGGTGGGAATGCCGGCTGGTACAGCCTTTCTGGAAAAACAATATGGACATTCCTCCAAAGACTAGAAATTGAACTCCCATTTGACCCAGCCATACCACTCCTGGGAATCTACTCTGGGAAACCAAAAATACGCAGCAGAAACACCATCCCTACTTTTATGTTCATAGCAGCATTATTCACAATAGCCAGAATCTGGAAGCAACCAGAGTGCCCGAAAATCGATGACTGGATAAAGAAGCTTTGGTACATCTACACAATGGAATACTATGCAGCTGTTAGGAAAAATGAAGTTATAAAATTTGCCTATAAATGGATGGACATGGAGAAGATTATGTTGAGCGAAATTAGCCAGAAGGAGAGAGACAGATACAGAATGACTGCATTTATTTGCATGGCATAAATATATATGTACATATTATGATACCAATATCCAAGGTCAAGTGAAACATATATCAGGAGGTCTTGTCAAAGGTGGAAATTATCACAAACGTGTGGGAGTCAGAGGTTAGGTAAGACAGAAAATGGAACAGGGTGCTAATAATTGTCGAGGGTACTAATGCCAACCTAGAACTGAGCATTAAATAGAGGCAAAAAGGATACACATTACAACCTTTTAATGTATGTTCTGTAATCCATAGTCTGGAAGGGAAGGAAAAGAGAAAGAGAGAGAAAGGGAAAGAAATAAAGAACCTGCCATGGAGCGGGGGCTGGGGAAAGGGGGAGAGGAACCGGGGACGTTGGTGGTAGGGAGATGGGCACTGGTGGAGGGACGGGTGCTGGAACACTGTATGACCAAAATCCAAATATGAACTTTTTAATTGTATATCTTTTTATTTGTATATCTCACGGTGGTATAATAAAATACTTTAAAAAAAAAGAAATAAAGAACCTGCCATAGAGGTAGGCTAGGGGAGAGGGGAGGAAATCGGGGACATTGGTGGTGGGAAATGGGCACTGGTGGAGGGATGGGTGCTGGAACACTGTATGACTGAAACCCAAATATGAGCATCTTTGTAATTATATATCTCACGGTGGTATAATAAAATATTAAAAAAAAAAGAAAATGGAACAGTGTGCTAATAATTGTCGAGGGTACTAATGCCAACCTAGAACTGAGCATTAAATAGAGGCAAAAGGATACACATGACAACCTTTTAATGTATATTCTGTAATCCATAGTCTGGAAGGGAAGGAAAAGAGAAAGAGAGAGAAAGGGAAAGAAATAAAGAACCTGCCATGGAGGTGGGCTGGGGAAGGGGTAGGGAACCGGGACGTTGGTGGTGGGAGATGGGCACTGGTGGAGGGACGGGTGCTGGAACACTGTATGACCAAAACCCAAATATGAACTTTTTAATTGTATATCTTTTTTATTTGTATATCTCACGGTGGTATAATAAAATACTTAAAAAAATGAGTTTTCAAGAGAACATTTAATTCACAACTCATTTAAGCAAAAACACATCTACTGGTGACTGCTTTTACAGTAATTCTGTTATAGAGCACTTATTGTTTGACACTGTCAAAAAAAATTGCAAAAAAAGTTGCAAAAAAAATTAGATGGGTGTAATAAGGAGGCAATAACACACATTTCAAAATTTACCTGAACACAAGACCTACATTTGCAAAATAGTTCACTTCAAATAGTGAGTTTCTTTGACAGATTTCTGATAACTATTTTTAAGATCAAGTTCATAACAAAATAAGTAAAGATTATGAAAACTAATTACTTTGTTGTATTCTCATTGACATTTGGAATACTTCAACTGGCCAAGGCCAAGGCCTTCTTGGGCTCTGATTTCAGTCCCTAGCTGAAATAAAGGGCCAAACAGTGTCTGCAAAGCATTTCTAGAACACTGAGGGAAAGAACCTTCTGAAATAGACACCAGTGCTGTGAACAGTCATTAAATATTTTTGTTACTGTGCAGCCTATAAATCAGCAAGTGAATAGAACCAAATTTTAAGCCCCATAAATAATAACAGGGTTATGACTTAGAGCCATGGTAGAAACTTGAGAACATGTTGATGGCTATTCACTTGGCATGACTCACAGAGCAGCCATGTGGGCATAAAATTTTTGAAAGATAAATCAAACATTGCATCCAATTTGAGATTTCACAGTCACTCACTTAAAGCATTTAGTTAATCTTCACTGATTTAAAACTCCCGTATTATCCCCACACTGTGGTATCAAGTTGGCAAACTGAGAAAAGGCATTGATTTTAACAAGCAATTTTTCCTCAGAAAGCCATGCATTGCTTCTTGAAATAAATTTCTTATACCTATTTTGTTCTTTTTTGTATCACTTTTAAAATTTTCCTCATTGGGACCAGAGCAATAGCACATTTTGGTAGGGTGTTTGCCTTGCATGCGGCCCACTGGGGTTTGATTCCCCTGGGATCTCAGGGAATCAAAGATGGTTATTCCCTGAGCACTGCCAGCAGTAATTCCTGAGCGAAGAGCCAGGAGTAACCCCTGAGTGTTGCTGGGTGTGACCCAAAAAAGCAAAAAAAAAACAAATTAATTAAATTTTCCTCATTCATTTCATTTTAGCCAGTCAATATTGACTTCATCCTCATTTTTCTTAAAAGACTGCTTAACCTCTTGATCACAGAACAGCTTTTGTGTGATATGATTTTTGCCATCTTCCAAATTTTTTCCCCAACCTTCCTTTACCTGGAAGCTGTCCTTGATTAGTTTTGTGTACACTAACACATCAAACTTAATTTGACTAGTTTGACTGACTCAGCAGCTTATGTGCCTGACTCATGGACTTTTGGCCTTCTAGGATTTCTAGAAAGAATTTTGCTGAGTGTCTTCTTTGGAAAGATGAGTGTAGTATTATTGTTCAAATAAAGATGGTTATTCCCTGCATAATCATAATGCTTTCATTTCCTTCTAATGCTCCCCAAACAAATTTAGAGTCAAATTTGATGTGGGAGAATATAGAGAGATCAGGGTCACTGTCACTGTCACTGTCTTCCCGTTGTTCATCGATTTCCTCGAGCGGGCCCCAGTAACATCTCCATATGTCCTGTCTCATGCTAGTAGAGCCCAAGGGCATCTGCTTGCTCCAGGAACATAAAGAGCCACAATCCATTCAGGAATGAGGTCTATTATAGAGAGATCGGGTAGAAAGGAAAAAAGAAAGAGAAACTTAAGGAAACCCAAAGAAGTTTGCTTTACTAGAGAATTTGGGAAACAGAATTTGGAAATCTCCAGGGAACATAAATTGATCTGCTGTGCTGAGAATCCCACTAAAGGAAAAAAAAATACATTAATTTGTAGATGAGGAAAATGAGAAACAATTAGAAAAAAATTCTTCTTTTAGGTGCTACATTTCCAGTGAAAATTTTAAAGCTTTTGTTCTATGGTACAAACACCATAACAGTTACTCGAAACGTAATCTCTGGTCCCAACTCATGGAGGATTTAAATTATTCTCTGCTGCTTACAAGTTGTTAGACCTTAAAAAAGTTCTATAGCTTTAAAATGGGTTTCCTCGTCTGTTAATGTGGATAATATTATAATGTGACTGGCCAGTGTTTAAGATTACTATGTGGATTCCAAACACATAAAGGGTTTAGCATAGATAGAGTCTGGAGTATATTAGTTGCTAGTCAAATGGTATAAGTCTTTAAATGAAACAAAATTAAGTACAATACACAAATTACAACTATTAAATACAGGAAAAGCTAATAACATTCATTTAGATGGAATTTTTTAAGCATTTGCTGACCACCATCAACAACAGAAAAAAAGCCTACCAAAGCAGAGGAAACCTATGAGTAAATTATGAGATGTATTTTAATTACCAGCTTTGTAAACATAGATATACACTTAAACTACTGCTAATTCTACCGCTAAACTACCACTGAAAAACAAGCAGTGGCCTGTGGATACAAAAACATGGAAGCAGTGACCTGTGGACACAACTGATGCTTCTCATAACAAAAACTGACAGTGAATCCAGAATCATTTCGGCATAGATTAAGAATTTCTTCCTTCTAGGAATTTCAGCTGCTTCCCTACTCCCCGTCATTCCTCCACCATGCACCATCCTTCTTACAGGAAGAGGTGTTGCACTGGCACTTGTTCTTGCTCAGCCCTTTTTTGCATCCACCCTTGGACAACTTGCAGAGGTGCCAATGATCTCAGTAGCAGCTACAAAGCTTTATAGGCTCTGTGAGGGTCTGCAAGGCTCAGTTCCTCACTTGGAACTTTCTTTAGCAAATGAGGTAGAGGACTGCAGAAAACCTTCTTGGATTTTTATTATGTCATGCTCACTCTTACTAAAAATGAGCCAGCTGTATCTAGAAGCACAGCTACTTGGGGGGTCAGCGCACACAGAGAACAATCCTGGTTCTGAGCTCTCTAGCCTGAGGCTCAGCTGCAGGATTCAAAGGCTTTCTCTTGCCTTTTTAACAACTTAGTTACAAATAGAAACAGGGCCCTGTATTTACTGGCATGAAAAGCATCTAGCCTCCAAAGAAACTTTAGGTTTCCTTCTCCAACAAAGAAAGGCAAGGGAGCCTCCTTCCAGTTTATCCTTAACAATACAAAAGGACTAAATTGGTCTTTGATTTCCAGAGAAAGAAAACTTACAAAACAGTGTGTCAAGTAACAACAGATTCAATGCAATGCCTAGATGCCCTTCTCTGAATGCCAGTGAAGTTAAACACCACATGTAAGCTTAGGGGCGAAATTTTCAATGACTAATTTGAAACGCCAGTATTTCTTTTTTCTGGGGCTCTGAAGTTAGGTAAACTAAGGATCACACTTTTAATTGCTTCTGAAGCACACTGTTCCTTATAAATTAACTTGTAATTTTAGTCCGCACAGTGTCAGAGGTAGAATATAATTTGCTTTAAAAATGATACTGTTATAAAAAAGTTCCTAGCTCTTCATACAGTTCCCAATGATTTGAAAACGTGAACTCTTTCAGGTACAGTAGTAATATGCCCAAGAAAAGTCATGGTCTCATTTTTGGGTTACAGGGAATGGAAATTGAAAAAGAAAAAGTTGCTGTGACTTGAAAATGCCAGCATAAGGACCAGTCCAAGGGCCCACCTGCCTGAAAACAGCCAGGCCAGTCTGCAGGAGGGCGCAGACTGACTGTCTCCCTAGGACCTTACTAACGAAGGCCTCCTTCCTGACATGCCACACACCACTTCTTGAGGTTCCCTAGTCCTAAGTAGGTTTTTTTTTTTTCACAGACCATACAGACATCAAGTCTTTGCGCTGCTTTCTAGGACTTGTTCTTCTCTCCTCACCTCCCCTGGTCTTCTCGTGGGTCTCTTCCCCTCAACGTTGGTTTCCCTGTGCCTGGCTAGTTCCAAGACGCTTCACACACTCCCGTTCCTTGCCTTGATTTTGTCCTCACAAGCACTCACGTTGATGGTCCCGCTGAGCACCGGCTCTCTCAGATACCTCCCAATTCTACATTCAGATCACTCAGCGTGGGGTGGCACCAGGGTCCTGACCCAGCTCTGACCCCACTCCTCAGCACTGTTTTCCCCAAATCCTGTGCACATCGGCGCTCAGGACCTTTTTTAACGAGAGGCATTCAGCCAGTTTCTCTCAATCGGAGCACGAGGCCCTGCATTCCTAACTAGCATCCAGGTGCCTCTGGTGCTGCTGATCCAAGAACAGCGGTTGGAGTGGCGAAGATTTAGCAACTAAGACGTTGTTGTGCAGACCAGACTAACTCTAACTTTGTCTACTCCTTGAGCTGCATAACTCTGGGGTTTACATGACGCCTTGCCCTCATATATTAAGTATAGCTTTGAGCCTTGACAGATTTTGCTCCAGTAATTTTACTTTTCAAAAAGCACACTCAGACTGCTCACTGTACCCAGAAGCACCCTTCAGCCCCTTAACTTGCAGCAAGACTTGTAGAATCCATCACTGCAGTGGGCTTGGGGGATGGGGGAGGAAGGAGGGCAGGGGTAGAGCAGGAAAAGCTTTTGAAATAAAATTGAAAATAGGGTGCTGCCTGGAATATCAATGAATCCTGTTGAGGACTTGCTCTCTCTCTCTCTCTCTCTCTCTCTCTCTCTCTCTCTCTCTCTCTCTCTCTCTCTCTCTCTCTCTCTCTCTCTCTCTCTCTCTCTGTATTTCCAATAAGTAAACATAGACTCAAAATAAAAAACAAAATTTCCCAGGTGGTCTTGTCTCAGTCACTTTGCTTCTGCTACTCCTGGACATGGTGCCACTCTCCGACCCTCAGTTTCTCCAAACATAAAATAGAGGATTTCCACTCGGCTTGGTGGGAGTGGGATTCAGTCGCTAGTGAAACCCGCTGTGCAAGGATGCTGTAAAACAGCATCCACACAGTGTTCTTTGGATTAGAGAGCACATCTGCAAGACTAGTCACATTTTTTTAAACAGAAGAAGGACCCAATGTGCCCATCCTCCACGTCTCTTTTCCTCTAATGAGGTATGGAACTCTGTAGAACATAATGACTTCAGCTAAAAGTGGAGGTTTGTTACTACGTAATCTCATAAATCTTCTTTGGTTGTAACAGCTAACCTCTACTTCCTCTGATATTTTATTTGCCCTGTAAATCATCTCTATTCTTTCACTTCATGCAAAGGAAGTTGGGAACCCCAACTCTCCCAGGAATGTAGCAGCAGACAAGATGCTGGAGTGCGCCCCAGCTCCAAGAACCTCACCCCGCTGCCCCCCGCCCCCTTTCTACAAGGCAGGGCGTCCATCACCAAGGAAGGTTGTGCTCCCAGGGAGGTGAGGAATTACCAGCCTGAAAACCACAGCCTCGGAGCCCCTATAGCACAATAGCTGGAGCAGAGAATGGAATCACTAAAGGGAAAAAGCATTAGTGGAGGAAAAACATTGTTTGCATCAAACTACGTATCTTAGTCTCTTCGGCTCTGCTTTCAATTACTGGAAGTCACGTTGATGCCCATGTGGACACAGTGTAAGCAGATGCCGTTTCCCTGTTAAAGCAACTCTGCTCCCTCACTGGGGATTTATCAGAGCCAGAGTGAGGTAGAAGCAGGGCTTTCCTGCTCCTCTGGAGCTAGATGTTCAGTGGGCAGGAAAAGTGACCCATTCACTGTGTCTGGAGAGAATGTTTGATCTTCCCTCATTTGTCTCTTTCCACCCTCTATTCTGCTCTGGGCATAAGATAAAGAAAGATATGACAAAAAGCCAAATTCTAAGAAGAAAGATTTGATATTCACTTATTTGCTAGGAACACACAGATAACTTTGATTTCAGTCTATTAATGGAGGGCAAATTTTCCCCTCATCAGTTTAAAGGATATCTTTCGGGCGCCGGTTTAATGAAATCCAGTACCCTTTAATTTCTTACAGGTCATTTAGCATCCAATTCCACAGACTTGAAAGGAGTTTAATCACAATGAAGAGAAAGGATTATAAGAAAATGATTCACATGACTCTTTCCTGCTGCAACTCAGGAGAAGGGAAGGGAAAAGGTGAAAAAACAGGGAAACAAATTAAAGAGGGAAGTTAAGTTAAAGGTAAATCTTGCTGGAGGTAAAAGGTGAGTGTGAGGTCAAAGACAAGACAGAATAAGACTTGAGATCTATGGTATCTGGAGTTTGGTTTTAAAATTAGAACTAGGATGAATTTGGGGATTTCACAGACCTCTTTTTTGAACCGGTGTGAACTTGGAAGTCAGATAAAGGAGCTCAAGAGTAAATACCAGCAGTGATCAATTTCCTTATATCGCTTTCTTCAGATGCCCTGAATTTTAAGTAAACTTTGCCTATTATGTCTGCTACAAATTTTGCGTGTGTGTATGTGTGTGTGATGGGTTAGAGAGATAAACCGCCTATCTTCCCTTGTTTGATTCATTGACTCATGCAATTGCTACGTGGCTAATTTCCAAACAGCATTTTCAAAGACCAAAACAAACCAATGACTGCATCCTGCAGAAAAGCATCCCAGATCACTTTCAGTCTAATTGTCTCCTACTAGGAAAAGAAAATTCTGCTCTGCTTATCCATTCCACGCTGACTCTTAATTCACCAACTCACCACAGTTGCCAGTGCCTCTCCATTCACATGTTTTCCACCAAATAATATGCAAGAGTATAGTGAGGAAACTTTTCAAAGTATACTTGTATGCTACAAAAATTAATTCTCTCGATTGCCTAGAAAATAAAGATACCAGTATCACAGCATAGCAAACTGAGATTTGAAGTACTGTGCCAGGCCTTTTGTTTATAGATCCTGAGATTATTTTACAATCCCAAGTTCCTGTGTATACCAGTGAATTCAGAGATAGTTTTATGCCTTTGCAACTTTCCTGTATTTAGATTAAGTGCTTCTCATCTGGTCTTTGCATAATTGGTAATCTCTGGGTACGTATAATCTTATTTCTTCATAGAAAGGAATGTAAAAATGCTCATAGAAATAAAATGAGTGGCCCTCACCTGAAAACACTCTTTCATCGATTTACTCATTCATTCAACATGCCTTTACTGAAGGTCTATATAGGCACTTGACACTGACAGGAATATGAAAAGATGAGCCTTACAATAGAGCTAAATTAGATGTCATCCTTGGAGGAAACTGAGTACATGGCACTCCACTATTTTCCGTAACTTTCTATACATCTAGAATTATTTCTAAATAAAGGCTTTTAAAAAATTAGGCTAACTATTTCTTTGTCCATGACTTTACTAGTTTTAGTACTGAACTCACACAGATTAGAAAGGTTCTCAGACCCTCAAAATAAACCCAGGAGAGTTGATTGCCCAATAAATTGAAGTAGGCATTGTCTCTGTTTCCAACGATCTCACATCTCATGATCTCACAAATGAGTACACAAGAAACTAGTAGGTGGGAGCAGCACGATCAGGTGAAGTCACGCATGGCATATGAATAACTGCACCCAAATGCCCCACTACAGTAGCTCTTATAAATAGGACACAGCCTTCTTTTCTTTTTTAAAAAATATTTAATTATACCACCGTGAGATATACAATTACAAAGATGTTCATAAGATGTTCATATTTGGGTTTCAGTCATACAGTACTCCAGCACCCACCCCTCCATCAGTGCCCATTTCCCTCCGCCAATGTCCCCGATTCCCTCCCCCTCCCCTAGCCTGCCTCTATGGCAGGTTCTTTATTTCTTTCTCTTTCTCTATCTCTTTCTCTTTTCCTTCCCTTCCACATTGTGGATTACAATACATACATTAAGAGGTTGTCATGTGTATCTTTTTGCCTGTATTTAATGTTCAGTTCTAGGTTGGTATTAGCACTTTTGACAATTATTAGCACAGTTCCATTCTCTGTCTTCCCTAGCCTCTGACTCCCACACATTTATGATAATTTCTACATTTGACAAGACCTCCTGGTCCATGTTTCACCTGACCTTGGATATTGGTATCATAATATGTACATATATATATATATTTAATTATATATATATATGTCATGCAAATAAATGCAATCATTCTATATCTGGCTCTCTCCTTCTGGCTAATTATTTCACTCAACATAATTCTGTCCATGTCCATCCACTTATAGGAAAATTTCATAACTTCATTTTTCCTAACAGCTGCATAGTATTCCATTGTGTAGATGTATCAAAGTTCCTTCATCCAGTCATCAGTTCTCAGGCACACTGACAACCTTCTTTTCTGAGCTCAGATATAGCCCCAGGACCTATCTCAGCACAAGACTCTCCCAGGCAGCAGCTATTGCTAAACCGGAGCTGTCATTACCATTGAAACCCATATTCTATCCTCTATTATGCTAAATAATTTTTCAGACAGTTGTACTTTAATAGACAAGCTCAAAAAAGTCAGTCCAGTACTTGGATAGGAAAATAAACAGGATTAAAATTTTCTATGATTGGTCTTGTCTTTCTTTTTCAGCTCCTCTCAATATTGTTGAAAATGTCCCCAAATTAGTTTTATCCTTTTTATTGCCCTTTAAACTACAGCATATAAGATATATGTATATAGCAGCAATTTTTTCCCAATGAAAATGGTGCTAGAGTTTCACAACACATCGTTTATAAAATAAATTTAAAATGTAAGCAGGACTGGCACTCCCCCTCACCCAGCACCTGTGTATCTTTAAGAATAAAATTACATACAGCCTCACATATATGTTGTTTCATTACTAGCTCCTTATTCTACCTATCTTTTTAATAAGTGGGTAAATAACATTTATCCCAATGTCATTTAATACTAAAATGTAAAATGCAAGGCTTTAATTCATATATATATGATTATATATATATGATTATATATATGATTTTATATATATATGATTATATATATATACATAGTTCATAGACTCAAATAAACTTCTATAGCATCTTTCAATACTTAACACAGGAAGAATAAAAAGATTTTAGTGACATTCTAGATTGGATTCAAAGTCTGGTTCTGCCAGATTCCTGCTATGTGATTATTACTCTCCTAGGGCTCTTTACTTCTAAAATCAGTCTCTGCATCACTGGATTACTATAAGACTTACTGAGGAAATGTGCAGCAAGAAAAAGTAATAAATTAAAAATCACTAAAAATTCAGTGGTATGATGAGGACGCATATAACACATTATGTATCATTCCAGTTTGCTTTTATACAGTCAAGTATTTGAATTTCATGACAAATATACATATATCTTTATATAGAGTTTATAGTCCCAATATGCTGCTTCACCTAGTTATGAATCTTGAAATATAAACTATAAAGAAGTTCTAAACCTAAGGTTCCAATCATTAGTATAAACATGATCTCAAGTAGCATATACACAAAGGTTACAAGGACAATGACAAATGAACAGAGAGGCAAAGTCCATCTGATCATGTAAGCATTAAAGTTTCTTTCTAGCTTGCCCTCTAGTTGAAAAGATCAAAGTGAAACCTGGAATTATCGTTGCATTGGTTTCAGTCATCCCAGTTTCACAGCGTCCAGTCATCCTGTGTGTGCTATATTCAGTGCAGCTGTTGTTGTGGCTCTTGAGATGTTAGACTCGCTAATAAGTTATTTTCCAGTCTTTTGGCATAAATGGGACTATAAGAGAAATGGCTTGTCTTGATGTGTTCCAGCTGGAAGTAAATACGTTCTTCCATTGAAAAATGGGTCATTGCCTGGAGGCTTCCAAATTTTGCCTAACTGAGCACTGATTTAGGAATTACTAAGGCACCCAACGGTTATATGTGATTAAGGAAATAGAGGATCATACTGATCCAAGCCTCAGGAAGAGCCAAAGAACCCTTAATGTCAATCCCAGATTTCCTTGATAACACGTTTTACAACCTTGAAAATGCCATTTTGCTGAACTTGGCTATGTTTCCATAGCTGTAACCCTAATTATTTAATATTTATTGGATACTCATAAAGAACTCGTTGCTGAAGAGAACATAAAGCAAAAACAACTAGCTCTGTTACTCCAGTGTTTATTTTATAAGGACACCATTAGCAGTATTTCATGGCCTTCACTTTGGAAACACATTCTGTGCAAGACTAAAGGTTATTCAATATTCACAGAATACTCATTAACAATTTTTTAATAGGAGGAAATAGAGCAGATAGAATTGGCTCACATTTTAACCCCATGCAAAATGCTAAGAAGTCCTTGGTTCCTGAATAAAATGAAGGCTGTCATTCCTATATTACCATAAGAAAACAGTCAAAATACAGGGGCTGTTGTGAGGATTTATTTCTGTCTTTGGCTAATCTGGGATTTGGTGAGACTCTGGCTATCTTGCTAAAGACAAGTTTAAGTGATGCCAAGGCAACATCAGACTCTCCCTGTGCAGTGGCCTAGAGGACACCCTTTTATGTTGGAAACCCTCCCCATTTTCCTTGACCCATGTCACTAACACTTTGCCGCTCTAACAAACTGTTTGCATAAATAGTACCAGAGTTGCTAAGAAAGACTTGGATCTGCCACCGTGAATAGTCACTGACACTTGCAGTATTCAACATGATACGGTGGCGCTGAGCTTATTCATAGATGTGTATGACTGATTGGTTTTCCCTGCAGTGAGGAACTGTTTCCAACAGCAAATCATACACACCAATATTTTTTAAATAGTTATGCTGAGGTTGTTTTATATTTCTCTCTGTTTTGCATGACATCCTTGTTTAAAAAGGACACTCCATGATTACTAAAAGCCACAAAAATGTTACATTTAAGGAATATGACAAAAAGTTGGAGATGATTTAACCAATAAGGAGAATCATTTTTACCTAATTTTGAATTCAGTACATAAGGACCTCCACCATATAAAAATATACAGGAATATTATTTTTCTCTCAGTACCTATAAAATTTCACAATTTTTAATAAGAAATAGATTATGTGGTGCAGAAGGTAGATCTAAGGATATGCGAAGGAAGGTCTGATGGATACTACCTGTTAACAGATACACGGGGTATTCTTGCAGACTGTCTCCCAATAGAGTTAGTATGTAGAATTCCCTAGTGAGACTGTTAATCAAGCTGCAGTTACACTACTAGGTCATTTCTCTGCACATTTCCTTGTTGGCTATAACTAGCCCAAGATGGAGTCTAATGGACAATGCTTAAACTTAGGCAGAAAACAAGGTTTTCTTGTTCTTCTCTCTGACATGACCTTTCCATCATGGGCTAGTCTGGAAGGCTGAATTAGCAACTTTAATGCGTTCTTTTGTTCCTCTCACCTTACCTAGATAGCACCCCCTTGGGTTTTGGTTCCTGGGTGTCTCCTTCCCTATTATTCCTAAATCCTATGCAGAGAATGTGAAATGTCTTTGTAATGAAAACCATACAAACTTAACTCTAAGCTGTATTGCCCTTTGAGGCGATGGGATATAAGAGAGTTGGAGTCTTGGTGGAGGTGGTCAGTCAGCTGCCAAGATGAGAGCTGCTGCCCCTCTGGCTGGTGATCATTAAAAATATTAATGGATATACATCGTGTTCCTGGTGTCTCATCTCTGCGCCTCCGACCCGACAGGACATTCCTGCTTCATTATGTAAAGATAGAAGTCAGAAGGTAGGAAACAAAGTATCTAAGTCCAGGGCTAGAGAGAGTACAGTGGGTAGGGTCTTTGCTCTGACTGGAGCCAAACCAGGTTCAATTTCCAGAACCCCATACAGTCCCCTGAGTACTACCAAGAGTGATCCCCAAGTGCAGAGCCAGGAGTAAGCCCTGAGCATCACTGGGTGTTACCTAAAGAGAAAAATAAAAACAAACTAATACAAATATGTGTGTATTAAAATCATCTATTTTCAAAAACTTTTTAAAATTATACCACTAGAAACCTGTCAATTTAGTCCCTACTAATTCAAATGATACATTACTTTGTAAAAACTATCCTCAAGTTTATTCTAATGTTATCTGTGAAAAAATAATAGAAATAATAAATTTTAAAACCAGTAAATTTATCCAGTGTCACTAAAGAATTAATTCCTCACAATAACTGTCACATATTTTCTTCTTTAAGATTCCAAACTTTACTGAAAATCATTTTACATTCTCTTAATGGCTTTCTGTTAATTTTAAAACTAAATATTGCATCTGGTGTGATGTTGGAATGCTTAAACTCTACCATTGAAAGTACTGTAAAATTATAAATCATGGTGGCTAAAATAAAATTTTTTAAATATTAAATAATGTCACGTGTGGACCAATGGAATAGAGTTGAGTATTCTGACACCCAGCCTCAAATACATGATCATTTAATCTTCAATAAAGGAGTGAAAAGTACGAAATGGAGCAAGGAAAGCCTCTTCAGCAAGTGGTGCTGGGAAAACTGGGCAGCTACATGTAAAAAAGAATGAATTTAGACCTCTGTCTATCACCATGCACAAAAAATCAGATCAAAATGGATTAAAGATCTCAATATAAGACCTGAATTCATAAAGTACATCAAAGAAAGTATAGGAAGAACCCTCCACAACACTGAAGCTAAAGGCATCTTCAAAGATGAAACACCACTAACAAAGCAACTAGAAGCAAAGATAAACATATGGGACTATATGAAACTAAAAACTTCTTCACCTCAAAAGAAACAGTGACCAAGATACAAAGACGGCCACAGAGTAGGAAAGAATATTCACTCAATGCCCATCTGATAAGGGATTAGAATCCAGGATATATCAGGCACTGGTAGAACTTTACAAGAAGAAAACAGCCAACCCCATCAAAAAAATGGGGAGAAGAAATGAACAGAAACTTCAACAAGGAAGAAATTCGAATGGCCAAAGGACATAAAAAATGTTCTTCATCACTAAACATCAGTGAGATGCAAATCAAAACAACAATGAGATATCATCTCACACCACAGAGACTGGCACATATCCAAAAGAGCAAGAACAACAAGTGCTGATGTGGATGCGGGGGAAAAGGGACTCTCATACATTGTTGGTGGGAATGTCAACTGATACAGCCTTTTTTGGACAACAATATGGACATTCCTCCAAAGACTAGAAATTGAGCTCCCGTTTGACCAGCCACACCATTCCCGGAGTATACCCTGGGAAGCCAAAAACACACAGTACAAACACCATCTCCTCTTTTTATTTTATAGAGCACTATTCACAATATCCAGAATCTGGAAACAACCAGAGTGCCCAAGAACTGATCACTGGATAAAGTAACTTTGGTACAACTACACAATGGAATACTATGCAGCTGTTAGAAAAATTAAGTTATGAAGTTTACCTATAAATGGATGAACATGGATCATGTTGAGTGAAATTAGCCAGAAGGAAAAGACAGATATATAATGACTGCATTT
Organism: Cryptotis parvus; assembly: GCA_021461705.1. Classification (NCBI taxonomy): domain Eukaryota; kingdom Metazoa; phylum Chordata; class Mammalia; order Eulipotyphla; family Soricidae; genus Cryptotis; species Cryptotis parvus. Next base: position 17,520 of record JAJIBD010005143.1, on the reverse strand, counting down.
ATTTGCATGATATAAATATATGTGATATATCATATATACCATATGTATGATACCAATATCCAAGTATGATACCAATATCCAAGGTCAGGCAAAACAGGGATCAGGATTTGACAATTTCTTTGACAATTCCGCTTGTCAAAGGTGGAATTTACCACAAATATATTGGTGTCAGTAGTTAGGTAAGACAGAGAAGGGAATAGTGTACTAATAATTGTCAAATGGGATAATACCAGCCTAGAACTGAGCATTGAATACAAGCAAAAAGATACGTATGATAACCTCTAAATGTAAGCAAAAAAAATACATATGATAGCCTCTAAATGTATTCATTGCAATCCACACTGTATAAGAGAAGGAAGACAGAAAGAGATAGAGAGAGAGAGAAATAGAAAGAGAGAAAAGAGATAAAGAACTTGCCATAGAGGCAGGCTAGGGGAAGGGGAAGGAATCGGGGACTTTGGTGGTAGGAAATAGGCACTGGTGGAGGGATGGGTGCTGGAACACTGTATGACCAAAACCCAAATATGAACATCTTTGTAATTGTATATTTCATGGTGGTATCACTGTATCACTGTCTTCCGTTCATCATCGATTTGCTCAGTGGGCACCAGTAACATTTCCATATGTCCTGTCTCATGCTAGTAGAGCCCAAGGGCATCTGCTTGCTCCAGGAACATAAAGAGCCTCAAATCATTCCATCAGGTCATGGGAATGAGGTCTATAATTGTTAATATTTAAATATTAATAAAAAAAATAAAATTTCCCCCAAAATCACATTCTTTAATTTTTTAATTAAAGAATATATAAAAAGAATATATTCTATTTATTAAAGAATATATGCAATTTATATTTATGTTACCTCAGGCTGCTTCATCGTGGAGAATTCTATAGCCTCAGACTTCCGTGCCTTTCACTGTGAGCTGTTGTTTTTCAGTATTTATACTCCCACATTCCTATCTCAAAATCACCTTTGCTTTGAAGATGGACGTGGAGAAATAAGCAAACTCTTTGTAAATGTGGGCTCTCCCTCTGACAGTTCCCATCGGGAAACAGGTTTGCTCTACAGATTCTGAATTAAAAATGATGGAACAAGAGATAAGAAATAATTAGACATGTATGTAGTTTTCTGCTGGAGACATATACCAACTCCATAAATATATGCTATTTGATATTTATACAATTTGGTTTTTCTGTGGGTTCAATATTATGAATTTGTGCCTATAAGACCTCTTTTATTTATCCTGCTTCTTTAGTCTACCAATGAGATTGGGGAAAGGAGTACCTGCTTTGTTCAGGGCTTACTCTTGGATCTGTGCTGAGGGATTGGTTGGTCCTGGTGGTGCTTGGTGGAACATATGAGGTACCAGTAACCGAACTGGGGTCAGCCACATGTAACACGAAATTTAACCCCTGTTCTATCTCTCTAGTCCCACCAATGATATTCAGATCCTATTCCTATACACTCAAAGTTCTTCCCACTTTCTTATGGACATCTGGCAGTTCAATGGATTCAAATTTTTATTCCAGTCATATAAATCTTTGATGATATTGTAACAATTGCCCTGGGTTCAAGTGCTGCTTATTCTGTATAGCAATTACAACTAGTAGCTATACTTGCTAAGCTTAAAATTAATCTTTGCAAACCTCATTAGAGAAAACCTCATATCTTACAAGACTGTCAGTGGCACAGAATTCAATTCTTCAGCTCTCTCCTTTAGTCCGCTAAGCCAAGACAGGCTTTCTCTGATGCACATTAGCACCACCTCAGCAGGCAGTATGAGAGAGCCAAGAAAATCCCAAACTGTTATTCACCATCCAAGTGAGAGAAATACTTTATGACCTTTCAAGTGGGCCTTTGTCCATTAATAGAGCTCTTTGACAATGCTCCACACATTTACTCACGGTGGATTTGACTTTTGGCTCAATGAGATCTAAAAGAAGTAAACTGAAAACGCAGAAGGGCCATTTTTATTGCTTATTGCTATGGGAGCCTAGAGAATTTTCTTCGGAATCCAAGTCTTATGGCCCAAAGTACTCAAGCTGTCACTAACATACACAGTAAGTTCACAGACTGGCAAAGGCCTCACAGACCTCTCAGTTTCCTCACCCCCCTCTCTCTCGAATCTAATCTATTTGTCCTGCAGCTGTGCAGAGACAGATTTAAATAGTAACATTATTTTTTTTAATTGGTGTCTGTTTCATGACAAATTTTACAGGATTATGTGTGCAAACATTAAATCAATACACTTTCCTTTGCAGCCTGCAGTCCCCACTTCATTTTCAAAAGTTCGGGTTCTTGAAAGTCATTTTCTTTGTCTCTTATGGAACAGCCAGCCAGTCAGAACTAAGAATCACCCTCCAATGATTCTAGTTTAGAATGTTTTCCTATTGAGTAAAGGCAGAAGTTGGAAATGAGCTGAAAGCGTTCCATCCATATGAAACATAAAGAAGCCTAATTAAAAGGTCGGATATCCAGAAGCAGAGAGAGCGATGGAGGGCTTAGACCAGAGTCCTCCATACACAATTTCAGAGTGGGTTCTGTCGTCACCTGGGGTCAGTGTGTGCCAAAGGTTAAGCCTAAAACTGAAATGTTGGATAATCATTCCACCGATGCTTTACTCCAAATCATGAAATGCCCCAGTGAATTATTGTTGGGAAATAGAAACTCTTTCCAAGTGCTCAGTGCTTCTTCTGCTGCATGTCTTTCCCATCTTCCTTCCTCTTTCCCAAGATCTGATCAGACCATGGAATGAGCTAGCTTCCTGCCATCTCTCCACTCTCCCATTGTCTCTCCACACTACTGCCACTAAAGAATGGGAGAATCTTTCTTTCAACTGCGTCTTAGACCTCCTCCTCACTTCCCTGCTCTATCTCTCCTAAGCAAAGTAGTTTGAGCTGAAAAGCAGAGTTCTGTCTCTCTCTCTTTCTCTCCCTCTCTCTCTCTCTCTCTCTCTCTCTCTCATAAAAACTGAAAGGGAAACAAAGGCTTACATGATCTTGGGAGATTAATACCTCTTCTGGCCCCAGCTGTCAGATTTATTTCTTCTTTGTAGCTAAATCAGGTCATTACGCTACAAATCTTTATTCTAGATGAAAGATTTAAATCTCCATAGAATTTGGAGTGTTGGGAAGGGAGGTGCATAATAAGCTGTCCATAGTAATTGGCTGTAGTTTTTTATCTGAATGATTGTGTGGAAGCTGTTATCAAATACCGATAAACTTTTACTGACCCTTTTTACTTTTCAGAGTCCCTGGGAATCCCAGCAACCTCCCTCATTGTTCTGGCACTCAGACTTTGTGTGTCCAGTTCTAAACTCCAGCCACATTCAAGACACCGTATTTCTACAGAGCTACTTGAAACAATCAAATAAATTAAAAGATCTTTGTGGTTGCTTTGTAATAATAACAACATTTTTTTTAAGTTTCTATAGCTCAAACATTTGTCTTTGACATGTTCCGAATTGTTTCTTCAGATTTTTTTTAAGGCAGACATAATGGAAGGCTTAAGCTTTCCATTCAACTGCTTTAAGATCAAAACCAAAGAACAGCAATAGCAGCAGAAGTCAGGAAAGGCATTAAGTCATCAAAATTGCTACACAGTGAAACAGCTTTGGAGCAGCTATCTCTCCCCTCATCTTTATCCAAGAGACTAGAAAGAGGACAGAGACTATATTGATAAAGATAATAATGTAACCAGTCAGTGTTGCTTGCACACAGGTATTCTTTAAACAGATTATTAAATGGTCCTGAAGCATTCATTTTGGCTTCATATTATTAATATTCATAATATTTTCTCAGTATTTATTTCATGGAGTAATAGGAAGACAGTGAACACCGGGCCCAATATCAGAATATTTATGTTGCACTTACAGAGAAGAGCAGCAGAAAAAATTATTTGTAGGCGTGATTTTAGGCAGACTGCAGGAGACCTTTTTCTCCACTTTCAGAGGAGCTGGATCTAAGCACAGATCCAGATTTCTGCAGTCTTTGGGTTCAGATCTCCAGAAGGCAGCAATCATTGGAATTCTATGTGGCCGCCACCCTGGAGCCCAGTGCTTGGATTTAAGGCCTTGTGAAAATGTCTGCTTGCCACATTTTAAATCATCTTTCCTTCCTAACTGCTAGAGAGGTTCTCTTTTCAATTGTTCCAAGAACACTATACGCCTCTGAAGGAGGAGAGGTGGAGGCTGTCAAGGAGCAAGAAGAAATGCTCTAGGGTCAAAGGACTTATGCCAAAAGTCCTGCAAAAGCTGTTGGGATCCTGCCATAACTGCTCGAAATCCTGACTGAGAGAAAGGCTACAAACCAGGGCCACCCCTGCTCATAACCTTAAGGCCCCATCTGACAAAATTATCTTTGACCTGGTCCTGTCATAATGTCTGAAATTGTTCCTCCAAAGACCTTGTCCCTGTTAAGTGCATCTCCTCCAAAAGGTCCCTATTTAAATGCTAATGTTTTGCTCACCCAATATCAGTCATTAGTTTATCACATTAGCCTCAGTCACCCTGGGAAAATGGAACTTGGTCCTGCAAGCACTAATGAAAGGCAAGGTGAAAGGGATGTTCCAGAACATGTGTGGGGAGCAGAGATGAGAGTTCTGGTGGTTAAACAGAGTGTACTGGGGTCACCCGATAAAGCGGCAGTGAATAAGCCAGTACTCGCCCCACTCAGAAGTGGGTATTTAATAGTACACCTTGAAGAGGGAAGATCAGGAGATATTTTAAACCTTATCTCCTTCATAGAATTGTTTGGACTTGGAAGGAGTTGGGTTTAATTAAATTCAATAAGCAAGACAGAAACTACTATTCCCTATTCTGAACAAACAAGATGGTTAGCAGCCCATATGCCTTCAGAAGAAACTACTCAACTGCAAATGTGAATCACGCTATTGGCCCTTGCCATCTAAGATGATCCATTGCAAATGAGGCCATCTCTATTTGACAAAATGACAGCTATTCCCACCGAGACTTTTGGATGTTATTTGAAAATCAGATTATTTTTTAAAGGCAGTCTCCATTGTTAGGCCTGTTTTTCTTTCACTTAATCTAAATAGAAACATCCTTATCTACAAGGACACAGATACCTTTTGTGGGGGCTTTCTGCAGTATACAAATGTGTTGCATGGTAATGATCGTTCTGGTTAAATTAAGATGTCCTATACTACAAAAAATATGGGTTAGATGTTGAAAAGAACTATTTGCTGGGTGTCCGGAAGCACAAGATGGCATAAAATCTATGCAGTCCTATTTTTTAAATATATTTAAAATCCAACTTGTTTTATTCAGTTTTTTAATTGATGCTTATTCTTAGAGTGCTCAGATGTCTTCCAGAGAAAAACGGCCTGCAGAAAAGCTTTTGATCATCATTCATTTTCAAGAATCTGCAAATTAAAAGATGTGTTGGAAATATATTTCACTCATTTGTTAGCTGAGAGGCACTTTTGTTTTCAGTGAGAAGAAAGATATCATTTAAATTGAAGGGAATCTCCTTCAATTGAAGAAATAGCAATATCTCCATGTACATAGGAATAAGTGACTTGCCAGATGCTCTTCTGTGCCTTTCTGCTACTAGGAAAACTTTAGATTTCTCAATTAATAGACCAGAACACCTGTCCTAATACAGTCTATCTGTATTAAAGAGAACATCTTTGCACTTAAATGACATCCTCAGCTAGAGGGAGTGTGATCCTCAATAGGAAAATGAGGACCTGAAGAAAGAGAATGGCGGTGTGTTGGTGAAGTCAGAGTTTTCTGGCCAGGCAGTCTGGGATTTCAGTTCTAATTCTCACACTTCTAAATTCAACTGAGTTATTCAAATCCCTCCACATTTCAGTTAAATTACCTATAAAATTGGCCCAATAATAATTCCTCCTTTATATAATAGTTGTTAAACATTAAAGTGAACTATTACCTCCAAGCGATGATGTACCTATAATGCATACCAGAACTGCACCTAGCGTGCATTAAGTATCCAACAAATAACAATAACCTATTACACCCTTATTCATTCTTGGCTCTATCTAGGCCAAGCGTATGGTATAAACATGTCTTTCAGTCAAAACACTTTTGTGCAGTGAAGGAGATCTAGGAATCATATACATATAAACAATGCAAGCATTCTAAAATGTTTGTGTGTTCTGTTACAGGTGATTTCTTATAACTACACACAAAACATTTGAGTAAGTCCTTGCTCTGAGCTGTGGGAAAGAGTGAGGGATATGCACCCTTAGTCACTAAATATAGAAAGAATTCAAGGCTCATTATTAATGGCTGCTCTCAAGGTCTCTGAGATACCTAAGAACTGATTCCAGTTTGTTTATAAGGAAACAGAGACGACCTGAAAGGTTACTGTCATATGCAGCTTAGCCCCTGGTTTTTAGCTAGCATGCTGTAAACATCTCAAACAAGAAAACCACTGAGTCAGACATTCCTCTTCCCACCAAAACCATTTTGCATCTGTCAAAGAGACATAATCTCAACACAGTTAGTTGAGCACCAACACTGACATGAATAATATTTGGTCTCCCTATTCACTAAGTCAAAGAAGAATGCCAAATATACAGAACTTCACCGTGTTTATTGTTCATAGGTTATGAATTTGGAGCCATACCTAAACCATGAAGAAATGACATACAGTTCACCCCTATAATTGTACCTCTGAAGAAACAAGTCCCAGTGGCATTAAGTATTTTGCCTGATGTCCAAAGGTTTATTACACACAAATCTGTAATGGAAGGCACGGGCGCCTGACGTCTTATCCAGGCCTCTTTCTACTACCCACACATGACTTATAAGGAAGAAGAGGTTTATATCTCTTCTAATTCCAAAGTGCATGAGTCAAAAGGAAGGTTTCCATGGGGAGTTGTAAATCAGACCACTCTAGTGAAACCAGCAATTTTATTCAATGTTTATTAAAACAAATCAAACCATGCTACTCTATTAACTTTGGCAAGAATCCTCAATATACTGTGGTCTAATAATAACATCAAAAAGTAGGAAACTATTTAAGTGATGAGACAAGCCAGACCAGTGATTAATGTACAATTTCAGTGTCAGAAATGCTGAGCTGAATTCCAGTGATGCACTCAATAAAAGCATTAACTGGTATACTATAGTGCTAATAACACTGTTAAAAATATTAAAATTGATAGACCCCAAATGAATCTGATTTTAGCTATAAAAGTTATATAACATATTTTATAATGCACGTATAAAATAAACACATATATATGTATATAAAAACATATTTTTAGGCGTTCACCAGTTCTCTTTCCTCTTAATCTCTTTGTGGTACCTTTCTGTCCTCTCTGTCTCACTCTCTCACTCCTTCTCTCTCCCCTTTCTTCTGCCTATCTTCACCTTTCTGCCACAAATTGTACACTGCACTACAACCAGAACAGTTTCGTTTGTTTTATTAACAATTCTGATTTGTAGTAAAGAAAGGAAAAGTTGGAAACCTCTGTAGGTAAGATAAACTACTCAGTTACTTCTCAATCCTGGGAAGGTGTGTCTATAGGAGGCTGAAGAGAATTGAAACACTGAGGAAGAATGAGGAAGAATGTCCCTATTCCTGTTTCAGTCTGAAAACCAATATAGAATTGGAAACCTTGCTTCACGCTTCCTTACCCCAGTACCTGCAAAGCTCACATAGCACCCTATAATTCAAACAGAGAATGAGATGGCCTGGGGGCGTAGTGTGAACGAGTCAGAAGCTAGGCAAGGCAGACTGCATTCAAGCTTCCCTGGTGCTGATGACAACCGTTAGCTTCAACTATTTCTGACTTCTCCATGCTTGCTATCTAATTATGTCACATCTTGAAAATGCAGTAACAGAAAATTCCATTTCAGCTCTAATAATAGAAATGGGTAATATTTACCACTTTAACAGATTGTGTGGCGTTTTGAATGAAGGCTGCCTCTTCAGTCGCATTACATAGATGAAGTTGCTTTAGCAATAGCGGAGCATATGGGAATTAGAAAACTAAGTAGCCTATAGGAGCAATGTGATTTTAAGAAAGTAATTTAATCTAAATCGTGGTGTTAAATGGAAATCTCATCCATAAAAAATTTGTATGTTGGAAAAGCAACTAAATATCTAAGCTGGGAGAAAAACGGCAATTTTAAAATGTGATTTTAAAGTATATTAGTGGCACTGAATCCAGCTCTATTGAAAAATCAGGTCATTTTCCCCAAACAAAAGCATAGTCTATAAACTTACTAATGCTGCTGCATTAGTCAAAGATAGAAAAAAAAGCCAAGATGTCCTTGAGCCACGGATGAAAATGAAATCACAGAATTTTGTGCTGTAGAAACCACAACCAACACAGGAGAGAAATGAGGGACAACTTGAAGGAAGATTCAAAAAATGGATCCTGAAGAGAAATAAAATGTACATCTCTGCATGGGGTATCTCTTTGTTTTGAGCTCATGATTTGCTACAAACTTCAGATTTTTACTGATTGCCGTTTATGTTCCTTATCACTATTCAACAAGAAAATTGCATTGAATAATCACCTTGAAGAAATTAGAAATGCTTTGAGCACATGCGAAACTATTCATTTCCCTTAGTCACAGTTGAAAGTAGACAAACAATGTCAAGTAAATCAGAATGCGATAGTTTCTGAGAGGATGTGGGGACAGATGTGGAAACGGTCATTTTGATCAGGTGCATGTAAGCAGCAGCAAACAAACATTTTGAAATACTAATAGAATTCAAAAATTGAGAGAGAAGTTATTGACGAGGAAGAGTATTTGATTTAGTACTTCAATAATTAATATTCAACTGATCATGATTATGCCATTATGTCCCCTGCCTGCTGAGTGGGTTTCAGTCATTCAGATTCTGTACAAGTCTCAGAGTCAATTAAATTAAGACTTAGGACATGCTTACTGTCAATACCGCTGTTCTTTGTGGGTCTCCTGTGAGTGAAGCATGTGGGATAGCGGAAGTCGGGGGCCTCCACTAACAGGAGTCATCACCCCAATTATCTTGGCCCTTATTGACTGCAGCCCTATTGTTTGGATCTTTCACCAGTAGTTATGTAACTTTCTGAAACGGTGGTATAAAATAGCCATTATGGACAGAATGCCTTATTATGGAATCTATGGGGGGAAAGTGTTCTATTAAGTCTGGAAAAACAGCACAGGGGTTAAAGTGCTTACTTTACACAAAATCACTTAGGTTCAATCCCTGGTGCCCCATATGGTCCCCTAAGGACTGCCAGGAATGATTCCTGAGCATAGAGCAAGGAATAAGCCCTGAGCAAAGCTGGGTGTGACCCCAAACTAAAACATACCCAAAAAGTGTTCTTCCGTAATGCACAGGGGAAAGTTGTAGATAACCACATCCAGATTTGTGAATACGCACATCATTTTTTAACCATAAAATCTTTTATTTTAATGCATCATAATTAAATTTTAGAAGCCAGTTTTTCTAAATATTGTATACCATTAAAATGCTTTAAATTAAAAAGGCCATACCACCTATAACCTATAAAGTACTATGAAAATACTTTCTTAAATATAAAGTGTGAAAGTTAGACTAAAAGAATAATTCATTTATTTCTTTAAACTTTAAGATATAAAAAATAAGGTACTCACTGCAAACTAAGATTTTGTCCATGTACACAACAATTAAAAAATGTAAGGAATACAAAAAGCCAAATATTTTTGAAGCATGCAATTTCACCCAACCATAAATATCAGATCTTTCCCACGAGCAAGTCTTTTTCTAGTCTTAGAATATATAACCAGGATGGACTGAAAGCTAATAGCAGGAGGGAAGAAACATCACCCTAAAACACCCTCTGAAGAAAAAAAAAGATGTGGCGGAGCGAAGCAAGTGGAGAGAATAAAGGCAAATAGAACTGTCTTTTCATAATCTGGCCCATGATTGAAAACAGTAGCCATCAGAATAGGTGCTGGTATTCATCATCACTGAGAGGGAAATTTATCCAGGGTCCAGGTATTGTTCTATGAAATCTTTCTGAGTGTTTGTTCCAAGACCATACCACCCATTGGTAGCTGCCTGCTTTCAACCTGGTACAAGAGGGAAACTCAACCCTGTAAGTTCCAGGTTCCTCGGAGGTATGAGACTCTATTATCTGACTTGAGTTCCAGATCTTGAAGGACATTCCTGAAACTGCTTGGCAGTCTAGGAAGTGTCCACCTACCTTTCTCCTATTTTCCCTCTGCGTCAAGAGCTGCCTCACAGTCTGATAAGTCTGACTCCTTATCTATTTGCTTTGACAAGCATCTACCCTAATAAAATCCTTGCAAATTCATGTCTGTCTTGTTCTCTGCCAGGAGAAAATGCACAAGTGACCCAGAAGCTGGAATGGATTTCTGTGATTTCTGCAAGCACTGTTTTGACTCACACAGCTACCAGACATTTCTCTCTATTTTTCTCCAGAAGGTCTAAGTGAAATTTTAAAACTTCATCTTGGTGAATTTGTCTGCCTTGTGAACTACACAATGTATAAAATAATATTATATATATGTAGACACACTCACACACACATATATATGTGTGTGTGTATAGAAGATGTATATAGACAATTTCTGAAAATGCTTTGAAAAGGCAGTTTATGCTGGGAAGCAGTTCATGCAGTCAAATAAATACTCATCAAATGCTGAAAACCAGCTCTTAGTTTAGGGTGTCTTATTTTTAATATTTTAAAGCTTATAAATCAAGTGAAATGCTTTTTCATCCTAGCTTCCACACTTCCACACTCTTAGGAAAATGAATTTTTTCATGGAGTTCTGTAGGTTATAAATAAGCATAGCCCTGGTCTATTTAAAGAATGTTTGGCAGTATGTGATATCTAGACAATTTGGCATTTAAATTTCAACTATGGTGTATTTAAAAATATGCTGGATGACATAAGCCATAAGCTGGGTTTCTAAACTTTGGCTTTTTTTGCCTGATATTTAGAGTCATGTATCAAGAGGTTAATACTCCAGTTGAAATTGTCTATGTCTCTTCCTGCGCACAATCGGTTTAACTATTAGGACTGTCAAATAAGAAAATAGTTGAGCCATTTGTATCTTTAGATACAGTTTTAAATATTCATACAATAGATAAAGAGTAAAAATATATAAACCGGAAAACTTCTCAGGCTTTTATTTCAAGGCTTAATAATACAGAAACCTGTATTCTGTATTAGTATAGAATACAGCGATAGTACAGCAGGTAAGGCTCTTGCCTTGCAGGCAACTGACCCTGTGCAGTGCTAGGAATGATTTCTGAATGCAGAGCCAGGAAATAGCCCTGATCATTGCCATATGTGCCCCCAAAAAATTAAAGTAAAAAACTTATAATACATAATCCTGTTAATTTTGCTTTAGTAAAATCAGATATGTACACTGATAAGTACATATACAGATATTTGTGTCCACATAAGTCTCGACACATCAACTCTCTTGATCTTTTTTCATATTATCCTATTTTTCTTCTAGGTCCTTATGTCCTATGATCAAAAATTAAATAAGACCTCAAGGAACTGTCCTAACCTGGGATTGTTCACAACTAACTCTTGAAAATGAATTATATTTCTGAATTCTAGATATATATAAATGCCAGGTATATAGATATATATATATAGAATTATATCTAGAATTCTAGATATATATATATATATACCTAGGCATTTCTAGATATATATAAATACCTGGCATTTCTAGATATATATATATCTAGAATATATATCTAGAATTCTAGATATATATAAATGCCAGGGAAATATATTTTCTTATTTTAAAATTTTACACATTCTGTGTAAGGCTACAATTTTTTCAACTTTATGCATGTGTTCATTTTTTAAACTTAGATTAAAATAAATCATTGCTTAGTGTTTTATTTTTCTGGTTGGGGGGTCATACTAACAGTGCCTGAGAACTTCTCACGGCTCTGCACCTGGTGGGCAGTAGGGTGGCACTCCTGGTGGTGCTTGAGGGATCCGACAGTACCAGGGATTGAAGCCGGCACTTCCCAGTGCAAAGCAGTGGTCACTCTCTATTCTTCAACCCTCGCAGCTTACTTCTTCTCTTTAAGTAAAAACATCTTGAAAGTCTAGTCAACTGAATTTGATGCCAAGGTGTTAATAGACTAAATTTTGTATATCATACAAAACATTTTTCATATCTAATTGGTTACCAAGATTACCTCACAAGTTACATAACTATACCTAAGCTTAATCATGTGACTTTGTCCAAAATCATCAAGCAAACACTTTTTGTTTACAAATATTGTAACCCATGGGCAATTTAGCTAAACCCAGTTTAGCAGACAAAAGGGTTTCATTCAAAACCTTAATGAAACCAAGTTTAAAAAATTCTTTCTTTACTAGTCAGATGCTGTGTCTCAGTTCCAATATCAAAAATTCCATCTAAAATCACAGCGACAATCGAATTTTTTTTTTTTTTTTGCTTTTTCGGTCACACCCAGCAATGCTCAGAGGTTACTCCTGGCTCTGCACTCAGGAATTACTCATGGCAGTGCTCAGGGGACCATATGGGATGCTAAGGATGGAACCCAGGTCGGCCATGTGCAAGACAAACATCCTACCCGCTATGCTATAGCTCCGGCCCCACAATCAATTTTATTATTTTTTCACTTTGCCATTAAGTCACCACAATGTACACAGTTATTCGAATAGAACTAGAGGCACACAGTGTTCCAACCTGTCCCATAACCAGTGTCAGCTTTCCTCTATGGCTGTCCACACACACACACACACACACACACACACACACACACACACACACACAACTCGCAGTCTGACTCCCTGACAGGCACATTTTTTGATTTGGTTATTATAGCCAAATCTCATGCTTCACAGTGTTGTTGAATCTGTGATTTATATATAATACATATACCACATCTCTACACCACTGATGAGCTCAAGGCCCCTGATGCCGGCCCCTATAAAATCCTGTCCACCTCTTCTTACTTATTCCTGGTAATGCATGGTTCCCTAATCACCATCAGAAATGTGCACTCCCAACTCTCACTTCAACCACTGACCTAGAAGCAAACTCAAGTGCTACTTGGTGTGCCCAAAAACATTATAATTTAATAAGATAATGATTCTGTTCTCTGAGAGTCTGTCCTATGACTTAAAGGCTATTTTATAGACTATAGGTTAAAAGAACACAATCCTGGTAAACCTTAGGGTTACATAAAATTGATAAAACAAATCCTGAAAGTTCAACAAACAACTCCAATGTTCATTTTATCTGAGTTTATATGAAATTTAAAACCAATGATACTGTTTATATGAATAAATCGCAAAGGCACATATGTGCAATCACACACACACGCTCTTTAGTTAACAGTCCTAGGTCTGAGTCAGCTTCCAAACATAGCATATACATTTCCAAAATTTAAAGAGGCTGACTTGTGTACAATTTGTTTAAATATGAACTCTTCTTCCAATTCTCTGGTTAGCTTTTTCAACCACTTTCAGTGTTTACTGTCAAAGCATATTATTAACATTGGGGTGATTGCTAATTGGGACGTTTCATGTTTTAGATTTCCACTCAATCACTTATATTATTATTTTGGCACTATGGTAGTAAAATAAACTAAGATAATCATCTCCCCAAAAGGCATTCATATCCCAAATTTCAGAACTAAATTAATATGAGTATATGTTATGAGATATTACATGCTATAGTCTATATTATATTCCAGTCTATATTATATTTTATTACATGGCAAAGGACATTAAGTTTCCAGATAATATTAAGACTCCTGATCAGGTACCTTGAGATGGAGAGATCATCCTGAATTATCCTGGTGGATTCAATGTAATTACAAAAGCCTTTTTAAGTGAAAGAAGGAGGCAAGAGAACTAAGAATGATGCTAAGTGAAAAAGATCAATTCACTCCTGGAGTTTCTGGACAGAAATACAGCCCTGCGTGCACTTTGATTTTAGCCCAAGAGCGCATTGCAGACTCCTGACCTTCAATACTTTAAAATAGTAAATTGGTCTTGGTTTAAGCCAATGTGTTCTAACTTTTCATAGCAGTCATGATAAAAACTATACAAAAAAAAGAAAGAAATTTTGTGCTTAAAATCTATGTTCAAATATAATTATAATGAATTAATTAAGCTTACTTGGACTCCAGCTCCATTATCTGCTCCAATTACAGGATATCCTTTAGATCTTTCTCTTGTTTCTATTCCATTTTCTCCTCAAAACTGAGTCCTGAAATTTCAAGTTCAGAACTGCTATTTTTAAATAATTATGTCTAATTCACTTGTTCAATTATTCCCTCCACCAAAAGCATTTCTACTTCTAGACATACCTCTTTTCTGGACTTCAGAGAAATATCTAACTCAGGCCCAACAGACATTTCTACTTAGTATATCTAAAACCAAATTCCTGATATTTCTATCAGGAATATCAATAATTTTATCATTGAAAGTTCAGTCTTCACTTTCCAGAGTCATCTGCTTCAGTTGATGCAATGCCCATTCTTCTGCTTCCTTGGGCCAAAATGCGTGGAGTCATCCTTGACTCATTGCTTTCCCTCAAACTTCTCCTTCAATCTATCAGTAAGTCCTGCTTTTCCTTTATTCAAAACAAAGTGTTTGCTTGGTTTTTCACTCAAACCTATTATTTTCTCTTGCTTAAAAAGCTAAAGTCTCTGACCATCCTCTGGCTTTGCTCCTGTCAATCTATTTTCAACTCAGCAGCCAGATTAATCACATTTACAATGCAAGTCCAATACCATCACTTCTCTGCTCAACAATTCCATGCTTTTTAAAAAAAAATTACACTAGAGTGAAGATTAAGGCTCTGCTGCTTCCTCCACTTTTCAGTATCCTCTTTTCTGTGACTCTGCAGTATATACTCAGTTCCAGAGGCAAGATGTTCATTTTTTAAATTAATTTATTTATTTATTGACAATTACAAAAATGCTCATGTTTGGGTTTCAAGCCATAGAGTGTTCCAGCACCCATCCCTCCACCAGTGCCCACCTCCCACCACCAATATCCCTGATACCACTCCCCCATCCCCTAGCCTGCCTCCGAGGAAGGTTCTCTATCTCTTTTCTCTCTTTCTCTTTCTCTCTCTTTCTTTTTTCTTCCCTCTCTTACATGTTGTGGATTGTAATAGACTTTCGACAATTATTGATCCACTGTTCCTTTCTCTGTCTTACCTAACCTCTGCTCCCACGCATTTGTGGAAGTTTCCACCTTTGGCAAGACCTCCTGATCCACATTTCACCTGACCTTAGATGATATTGGTATCATAATATATATATACATATATATATATCATATCAATATATATATATGTCATGCAAATAAATGCAGTCATTCTATATCTGTCTCTCTCCTTCTGGCTAATTTCACTCAACATGATCCTCTCCAGGTCCATCAATTTATAGGCAAATTTGATACCTTCATTTTTCCGAACAGCTGCATATTCCATTGTGTAGATATACCAAAGTTTCTTTATCCAGTGATCAATTTTCGGGCACTCTGGTTGTTTCCAAATTCTGGCCATTGTGAATAATGCTGCTATAAATATAAAAGTAGGGATGGTGTTTCCACTGTGTGTTTTTGGTTTCCCAGGGTATATTCCCAGGAGTAATATGGCTGGGTCAAATGGGAGTTGAATCTCCAGTCTTTGAAGGAATGTCCATATTGTTTTCCAAAAAGGCTGTACCAGTCGACATTCCCACCAGCAATGGATAAGTGTCCCCTTTTCCCTGCATCCACACCAGCACTTGTTGTTCTTGCTCTTTTGGATATGTGCCAGTCTCTGTGGTGTAAAATGATATCTCATTGTTGTTTTGATTTGTATTTATCTGATGATTAATATGATGATGAGCATTTTTTCATGTCTTTTGGCCATTCGAAATTCCTCCTTTTCAAAGTTTCTGTTCATTTCTTCTCCACATTTTTTTGATGGGGTTGATTGTTTTCTTCTAGTAAAGTTCCACCAGTGCCTGATATATCCTGGATATTAACCCCTTATCAGATGGGTATTGGGTGAATATTCTTTCCCATTCTGTGGACTGTCTTTTGTATCTTGGTCACTGTTTCTTTTGAAGTGCAGAAGCTTTTTTAACTTTATGTAGTCCCATATGTTTATCTTTTCTTCTAGCTGTTTTGTTAATGGTGTTTCTTCTTTGAAGATGTCTTTAGCTTCAATGTTGTGGAAGGTTTTTCCTATATTTTCTTCGTTTACTTTTATGGATTCAGGTCTGATATTGAGATCTTTAATCCATTTTGATCTGATTTTTTGTGCATGGTGTGATAGAAGTCTAAATTCATTCTTTTTACATGTAGCTGCCCAGTTTTCCCAGCACCACTTGTTGAAGAGACTTTCATTGCTCCATTTCATACTTTTTGCTCCTTTATCAAAGATTAATTGTTGATGTATTTGAGGCTGGTTGTCAGGATACTCAACTCTATTTCATAGGTCCACAGATCTATTTTTATTCCAATACCATACTGTTTTAATTACCACTACTTTGTAGTAGAGTTTGAAGTTGGGAAAGGTGATGCTTCCCATCTTCTTTTTTCCCAAGAAATGCTTTAGCTATCCATGGGGGTTATAGGGATGGCATTGAATTTGTATAAAGCTCTAGGGAGTACTACCATTTTGACAATGTTGATTCTCCTGGATCCATGACCAGGGAATGTGTTTCCACTTCCTTGTGTCCTCTTTTATTTCTTGAAGTAATGTTTTGTAGTTCTCTTTGTAGAGGTCCTTTATGTTTTCGTTAAACTGATTCCTTGGTATTTAATTTTCTTTGGCACAATTGTGAATGGGATCATGTTCTTAATATCCCTTTCCTCTCTTTTGTTATTTGTATATAGGAAAGCCACCGACTTTTTGGGTATTGATTTTGTACCCTGTCACTCTACTATAAGCATCTATTGTTTCTTGGAGTTTTTGGTAGAGAGTTTAGGGTTCTCTAGGTATAATATCATGTCATCGGGTGAATAGTCATAGCTTGACTTCTTCCTTGCCTAGCTGGATGCCCTTAATGTCCTTTTCTTTTCTGACTGCTATGGCAAGAACTTCCAGTACTATAGTGAATAAAAGAGGTGAAAGGGGGCAACCTTGTCTTGTCCCTGATCTTAGGGGAAGGCTTTTTATTTTCCCCATTGAGAATGATACTCGCTGTGGGCTTTTGGTAGATAGCTTTGACTATCTTGAGGAAGGTTCCTTCAATTCCCATTTTTTGGAGGGTTTTAATCATGAGCGGGTGCTGGATCTTGTCAAATGCTTTATCTTATCTATTGATATGATCATATGGTTTTTATTTTTCTCTTATTTATATTATGTATTATGTTGATTGTCTTGCGAATGTTAAACCATCCTTGCAATCCCAGGATGAATCCTACTTGATCTTGATGTATAATCTTTTTGATGAGTCTTTGGATTCTGTTTGCTAGTATTTTGTTGAATATCTTAGCATCTGTGTTTATCAGGGAGATCGGTCTATAGTTGTATTTCATTGTGTTATCTCTTCCTTCTTTGGGTATGAGGGTGA